>APFE030857459.1:828-27489 GCA_000404065.3 Pinus taeda
AATCTTCTTTTATCTTCAATAATTCAGCAGAGAGAAATAGTACAATAAATCTGATTTATATCAGCAGTAGCAAACCCTAGATCAGCAACATCAGCATTAGTGGCTTCATCATCAAAACGAGGGCAAACGATATCTCGCAAACCGACTGTCGAATCAGCGTGATTCCACCACCAAAAGTTGCAGCCTTCAGAGGAGGTTCAGATGAACCTACAATGCAGATCAAAAGAGGAGGTTTGATGGTCCACGCTGGTCAAATTTCACTTCTACAGTTGCAGCTTCAGTTTCAGCAGCTTCCTTCAAACTATGACAGTCGGTATCTCGCAACCATCTGTCAGATCGACTTGATTCCACCACCAAAAGTTGCAGCCTTCAGAGGAGGTTCAGATGAACCTCAAGTGCAAATCAAAAGAGGAGGTTTGATGGTCCACACTGGTCAAACTTCACTTCTGCAATTGCAGCTTCAGTTTCAGCAACTTCCTTCAAACTAGGGTAGTCGATATCTCGCAAACCGTCCATCGAATTGAATTGATTCCACCGCCAAAAGTTGCAACCTTCAAAGGAGGTTCAGATGAACCTATAGCACAAATCAGAAGAGGAGGTTTCATGGTCCACATTGGTCAAAGTTTGGATCTGCAGTTGCAGCTTCAGTTTCAGCAGCTTTCGGCTTCACATGTGTGAGAGAGCGAAGAGACTCTTTTCTGTGCAGTAGAGAAGAGACTCTTCTCTGCGCAATAGAAAGAGAGAGAGATGTGATGAGATGAGTGAGTGCAAATAAGGAAAACTCCTCTTGAATTTATACACAACTGTTGATGTTTGAATAGGTGCGACTATTGGGCTTCTGAGCCTACATGAGTTGTAGGTCAGCTTGATAATAATTCCATAATCAAAATAAATTCATATCTCCATGAATACTTATCGGAATCGAATGATATTTAAATCAATCCTATACCTCTCAACGAGAGGAATCTAATGAGCATATTATTAGAGATAAATAAGATGACCCACATGAAGTTTGGCCCTAGTTTCCAATTTTAACAAGGGGGATTGAGGAAGTCGCGCGTGACTCTGAAGAGAAGCACATCCCAACACCAGGGAGGGAGGAGTAAGAGGGAGTACAACCAAACCCCAGATGAACATGCTAGTCACCAATCAAGCCAATGTTCGAAAAAGGAAAATCAGATGAAGAATTAGTGAAACTGTTGGTCAAAAGATAGGACAATGGAACATCCGACTTCCTCAGGGTTAACAAATATTTCAGGACCATAATATTTTGGATAGGTCTCAGGTGCCACCACCAGGTTAAGTAAAGGAGGGAGATGATTAGGATTTAAGCTATTTTGACTGCTAAGATTCAAAAATTCTATGTTATTACCAACATAAGGAGCAGTAGAAGTACAAGAAGAAAACTGTGAAGCACCCATTTCAAACTTTTCTACCAATAATAACTCCTCAGAGGAAAGAGCCTTTGACAACATGCTTGCAATTTCTTCCCAAAGTGAATGATCATCCTTGAAGCAATCACTATGATCAACCCCTTCCAAATCACCAGGCCTAGGATGAAAATAATTTCGCTGATAAATGAATGGAAGAAAATGAGAACCCTCAACAATAGAGCACTGATACTATAGGGAAGTTGCAATACTCACAAGGGGATTCTGAATATCATCCACGCCAAAAATAGGATGAGACCTATGAGCTAACTCCCTTGTGTTAGCTAGATCTTCATAAGTAATATCCCCTTGAATCTGTCCCAGTACTCCCTCCTTTGACTTTGTTAGAACATCTCCATCTTGAAACCCAACAAAATAAAAATATGTCCGTGAGACCAGAAGAATCATGAATGAAGGTCCACCATAGAGCCCAACCGCTTGATTTTGAATTTGGAAATTAGGGCAAGTTTCCTTAGGATGGCTTGGCTGGCGAGATACAATACGTCTAAACGAGAATTTCTAGAGTTGATGAAAGGTCTTCTTCCCATGTATAATTTCAATCTCCCCTAGCAAATCGAATGTGACATTATACTCCACCAAAACATGGAGAATATGCTTGTCAAACCCTACCAAGGCCAAGTCGCCAAAGAAATTGAATTTTCCAATTGCATTAGCCACCTTGATAATAATCCATGTCTTCTAGAAGTGCAAAGGAAAAGCCACAAGTTTAACCCACAAGTTTTGGATTTTACGGTTCTTAGTAAGGGGATCTAAATTCACATGCCACCTCTTTAACCACAAGTTCCCACTTTCAATCACCCAATATTTGTTGTGTAAAATCAATGCTAGGTGATTCTTTGCTATAAAGTGGAAGTGTATTTAATTGTTGACAAGGAGACCACACATAGGGTGTAAAGTAGGGGTTTCTAGGACTATGTAATCCAACGTATGAGCTGGTCCTTACCTAAGGAGTTAAACATACCAACCAAGGCCTTTTTGGAGAGATCATCCACACGATCCAAATCCACATCGGCCCCCACATAAGAGTAGTTTTCTTGATGCGAGTTGTCAATGATATTGTCTTGTCTATCGATTTTGTCTTGTCTCTTCACTCTCACTGCAACCCCTTGAATCTTGGAATTATTTTTGAAAGAGACTACCGTCCCCGAAGAATGTAGAATCAAGTCCCTTGATTAGTGTGGAATCAACATAAGAGTAGTTTTCTTGATGCTAGTTGTCAATGATTTTGTCTTGTCTAGCGATTTTGTCTTATCTCTTCACTCTCACTGCAACCCCTTGAATCTTGGAATTATTCCTTAAAGAGACGGCCGCCCCCGAAGAATGTAGAATCAGGTCACTTGACTGGTGTGGAACCACATGACTAGAGAATGTTGCAGAAGCCCTAAGCTATGGAACAAATTTTTTATCAGTCTCCGGAATGGGTTTTGACAAAGTGCTAAAAGATATGTTGCATTGATTTTGGGGACGAGGGAACGACAAGGGGAGGGTTGGAGCCCTTACCATAAAATTTTCAAGGAATGACAAATTGGAGAAGACAAATATATATATATATATATAGATATATATTATACTATATATTTTCTAGAATTCAATATTAACATTTGTAGTTGTTTCAAACTTGTAAAAGACTATAGTTTATAGTCTTAATGCACAACCCTTACACTCGCAAATTAAAAGGGTTGAGTGTCAGTCCATTATGAGCCAATAGACATGAGTTTTAGCTTTAAGAAACTTAGTTGTAACTACTTTCGATTTGTAACAAGGTCCATGAAGGATCTATCACAATTTTTCCCCTTATATTTCTTCTAAATGATCACTATGTTAAACATAATAGGCATCCCCTTCTCAATATATTTTGCAAACATTTACAACTATGTTGAAAATCACTATAAAATACTTGGTTTTTTAAAGGTATTAAATTAAGAAGGGGATTGAATAAGAATTTATTTTAAACATTTAGTGCCCAATCCAATCATTACTCTCTCAAAGGTTGGGATGGTGGAAACACTAAACTTGAATGACTCCTTGAAACCCACATACAATATATAAATGTTGAGATGATCTAAAAATGAGAAAGAACAAGAGCAATAAACACAAGGATTAGTGGAAACACTAAACTTGAATGACTCCTTGAAACCCACATACAGGCTGGGATGGTGGAAACACTAAACTTGAATGACTCCTTGAAACCCGCATACAATATATAAACGTTGAGATGATCTAAAAATGAGAAAGAACAAGAGTAATAAACAAGGATTAATGGAACACTAAACATGAATGACTCCTTGAAACCCACATAAAATATATAAACGTTGAGATGATCTAAAAATGAGAAAGAACAAGAGCAATAAACACAAGGATTAGTGTTAACACTAAACTTAAATGACTCCTTGAAACTCACATACTAAGCGTTGAGATTATCTAAAATTGAGGAAGAACCAGAGCAATAAACACAAGGATTAGTGGAAACACTAAACTTGAATGACTCCTTGAAACCACATACACTATATAAACGTTGAGATGATCTAAAAAACGAGAGAGAAGATCTAAAAATCCAGAAAGAACAAGAGCAAGAGCAATAAACACAAGGATTAGTGTTTCCTTCATCTTGTAATTTTCCCATTGAAAATACAACATCTAAATCACAAAAAATCCAAATTAAAACTCATTATCCAAAATCCACTTGAGTTTTGAGTTACACAAAAAAATAAATAAAACTCAAAAAAATTTGTTTTGAGTTATACAAAAATAAATAAATTCAAAAGTATAGAAAAAGAATAGATGAATCATCAATATTCATAATTGTCAAAACAGAAATTATATGATTACAAATGTATTTCTAAAATAATGGATGGATCATCAATATTCATGATTGTCAAAACAGAAATTATATGCTTAAGTTATCCTTGAAATCTGCCCACAACAACAGAAATTATATGCTTGGATTATCTTTGAAATCTGATTAGAAAATCTTGCCCAAACATCTTTGAAATCTGTTTAGAAAATCTTTTAAATTCGTCAAAAACACCCCCTCTGAACTCTGTCTAGAACTTCCCGAAAATTTCTCTGGATCATCAGCATGTCCCTGATGAAATTCCAGACGGTTTGGATGCGTTTCCTAGAAGTTCAGAAGTATCGGGAACACAGGACCGCAGGGTATGTGGATTTTTTTAGATGGGCCCCGGTGCAACATATGTAAAAACCTTGAAACCAACACCACACCACCACTAGAGATAGCACAGGAGTGCAAGCTGGGATCCACCATTGCATCTGAGTGGTCAAGATTCACTACCATCGACGGGTCATTAAGTACATTTTTTCTGTTGACTGAGCATATCGACCAGCAGCAGACCTTTTAAACATGTATGTGCCGAAAACCCAAGCGCCAAAATCCAAAAATTTCTGGCACCAACAGTACTAGGGTTCACCGGCTCCGAGCAAGTGATTCACGATGCTAGGGGTGGTCAGCGGCCGTCAGCTTGGTTTTCGACGAGTCTCTCCATAGCAAAAGACTGAACTAGGGCTTTCACGAACCGGTAGCGTATTTGAGGTAGGATTTTCACAAATCTGCAGCGGCCAAAAACCCACACGCCAAAATCCAAAAATCTCTGGCACCAACAGAAGTAGGGATCACCATCGCTGAGCTAGGGATCGTCTTCATAGAGCAATGGTTTCGCAGAGGCAGACAAAATCCGGAGCTAAGGTTGCTCGGATCTAGGGTTTCGTGACTGAGTTAGGGATTGCCATCATAGAGCAATGGTTTCGCAGAGGTAGGGAAAAGTCGGAGCTAAGGTTTGCTCAGAGCTAGGGTTTCCATGCGTTACATATGCAGACGCGGATCCGCTAATAATGTCGTCGTTCTCTCGGCTAATCTCGTTGTCGGTCGTTCCTTGCTTGCCGCTCAATCATTGCAGGAGTCTGTCTGCTCTGAGATGAGGTACCTCGCAATTTAAAGAAGAGCATAACAGAGACGATACGCGCTGCCAGAAGAATCGTGATAGTTTATGGGAATGTATCTCCAACTTGTTATGGGAGGGTAACCTATGGCGGATACCACATTTCTCACAGAGAAGTTATATGGCTGATACCCTATCTGAGCAAAGAGTGTAAAGGTTATTACAAATCTGAGGAGGCGGCAGCAGCAGGAGCTGCCATGGCTACGACGAGGGCGACGGAGCTTGTGAGAGGCAGTATGCGGGGTCCTTCCTACAGGACCTCCATAGTAGGCTCCGCTGAATCTCGGCTCTGCATCTCCCGCCATTCAAATTAATCGAAACTGCTTACTTAATTTTGAAATCCCTCCACCTATTCTACGCTCAAAACTGCGAATTAGGATTTCACAATAAGAGGAAACACAATCACAAACTTGATAGAAAGGAGAATTGCAATGCAATGGAGCGCACCGTTTGAAAAATAAATGTGAGTGAGGTTACAGTCCAGGATATGGATATTTAAGGCGAACCAGCAGAGGCTAGGCATAGCGATGCCCACTCTTTGCTCAGAGAAGTTATATGGCTGATACCCTCTCTCAAATGCATCATCTATCAAATGATAAGTCTATAGGATGACCTATTTAAAAACGGTAGCCTATCTCAAAATGATAACCTCTAAAACTGACAACCTATCAAATGGTAGTCTATCTAAAAATCAATAGCTTATTGCAGATAGCCTATCTAAAAATCAAGAGCTTATTACAGATAGCCTTGATAATCAATCAAAACCCGAGAGCTTATTTTGGATAGCGTATCAAAAACTAATAGCTTATTTTGGATAGAGTATCAAGAAACTGATAGCTTATCTTAATAGGTATCAAGAAACTGATAGCTTCTTCCTGAGAGCCTATCTAAAAATGATAGTCTATTGCAGATAGCCTATCTAAAACTGATAGCTTATTTCAGATAGCCTCTCTAAACTGATAGGTCATTGTAGACAGCCTATCAAAAACTGATAGTCTATCTAAAAGTGATAGCCTATACCGATAGGCCATCTAAAAACTGATAGCTTATTTTGATAGCATATCCAAAAATGATAACTTATTGCTTATAGTTGGGCTTATTGTTGATAGCCTATCTAAAAACGATAGCTTAGCTGAGTGCTTATTGTAGATAGCCTATTAAAAATGATAGCTTATTGCAGATGGCATATCAAAAACTAATAACCTATCTAAATTATAGCCTATCTAAAAATCTCTAATTGGAGAGAACTTATCCTTCACAAATAACTTCTCATTTATCCTCTGATAACTTGTCCGCCCGCTAAAACGAAAGATCAGTCATCACCCCGAGAAATTATGCGCCAAAAACCATCGGACTTATCCGCTGAAAAGGAACTTCCATTCTCCTGCTTATACGACAAAAGGAACATCACTGGTCGCTTTTGAGCGTCTGTGAAAGCTCCATTCCAGGGTACAATTCAATCATGGTTTCCTCTGAGCCTTTGCAGGGACAATAGATATCTGATGGGAAACTCTGCTGCTCTCCATCTCTGGGCACATTTTCCTTCAGGGTATGGCTTCTTTTTCTTTAATGAGTCCTCTTTTTCCTGTCGAATATGCCGAGATTTTATATGGCTCCAGAAGGGCAAAGGGAATGTGTCTATTGTTTACTAGGTCAAAGCACAACGATCTCCTCGTAGATCGTAGAAGTCTCCCAGATCTAGAACCAGTGGTGCGCGAAGAGAATATCCAGGGGTGCGCCTAACTACAATTTGGAATTTTCTCATATAGCTTGCTTCTCTTTCCTAATGTTCCTGTATGCTATTTTTTTTTTAATTTTTTTCCTCGAGGAAGAATCTTAATTTTCATTAAAAATATTTTAAAGCAGTTTTGAAGTACAATTATTTATAAAAAAACAAAAACAAGTTTGAGAGGGTTAAATCAATATCAGTACTTCCTAATGTTACTGTATGTTTTTTTTTATACCCAGAGGAAAAATCTTAATTTTCATTAAAATATTTTAAAGCAGTTTTGAAGTACAATTATTTATAATAAAAAAACAAAAACAAGTTTGAAAGTGTTAAATCAATATCAGTAATTTTTTCAACAGGAAAAACATATAAACATAATTATAACTAATTTTAATTAAAATATTTTAAAGCAGTTTTGAAGTACAACTATTTATTTAAAAAAAACAAAAACAAAAACAAGTTTGAGAGAGTTAAATCAATATCAGTAATTTTTTCAATAGGAAAAACATATAAACATAATTATAACTAAAGCCTTGTGGAAAGAGAGAAAAGATGGAGAAGGCTCACGAGGGTTACAGCGAGGGTTTAGCGAACGCTGCAGGTATCAGAACCTTGGAGGGCCACCGTATCCCTGTTTTGACGCCTTCCCACTACCGCGGTTTTGACATAGATCGTCATCCCTCTGCTGCGTTTTTTATTTCACTTCCATGGGGTTGGATCTGCTGGGGCGTTGCGGGTTATCTTCATACCGTTTCACCGACAATCTCAATCTACGGTTTGCTCCTGTTTTCTTGGCGGTCCGGTCGAGGTTATCTCGCACTCTCTCCGTTTTTACCTACTGTTCCGAGGTGTCCTCTGTTCTAACAAGCAGTTGCCAACATGGACGACATTGATGTCGTGGACTATTCTGAAGACCCACTGGAGGGGGTATCCATCTGGCGCTCCTCATTTCCCGCGTCGACTGGCTTATTTAGCCCTCGTTACACTTTGGCGGAATCGTCTCATTCGCTTCCTGTGATCCTGTTGGATGACCCTCCTACCTGACCAGCGTTGTCTACCCCCCCAGCTTCCCCTGCCTCCCTGGGGTTTATCTCCGACTCCCTGGACCCTAACCTTGGTTTTGCCCCCCTGGTTATAGGAGTACAGACCCGACAGCTGACCCCTCTACCGGTAACCGTGGATACTGCTGGTAAAAACCCTCACGTATCTTACGCTCCTCAATCTGGCTGTTTTTATGTCGTCTCTCCACTTGCCGGTACTTTACCTACCTCTTTTGGCAGTCTCTCCCCCTCCTCATCTAACCTTAACCCTCCCCCTGTTAACTCTGAACCCGTTCCAGATCAACCACAGCATCCGCCTCCTTCTCAGGGGATTAAGAAGAAGTACAAGTGTTTCAAATAAAGGGTGGACGATATCTTCCTGAGGTTAGAAGAGGACATACAGTGGGGGGAGACTATGGATTTCGCTGATAGGGTTTTAGTCGGTCGCATCAAGGGCCGGAACTACTCGGCAGCCCATTTGAAGACCTCGGCGGCGGAGGTATGGGGTCACCATCTGGTTGACATCCCCTTCGTGCAGACGTTTGTGAGAGGATGGTTCGCTTTGAGATTTGCTCGTGCCGACCACACAAATTGGGTCTTATCCTCCTACTGGCACTTTAAACATGCCCCGGTACTCCTGAAGTGATGGACGCCACTTTTTGATCTAGAGACCGAACAAATTGGCATTGGACCAGTGTGGATTCGGCTCCCAAGCCTCCCATTACAATATTGGTCTGAAGATATCTTCAGGAGAATTGGCAACGCTATCAGCACTTACATGGAATATGATAAGTCTTATCTGTACACGGGAATGATGGCATATGCTCATATTCTAGTAAATCTTGACACTAGAGGAGGCTTACAGGAGTACATCACTATACAATGGAGGGATATTTCCCGTAAACAGATCATTAACTACGAAGGCATCCCGTATCGCTGCCGCAGATGCCACAAAATTGGACACCTATACAAGGATTGCCCTCTCTTGCATAAGAACAGGGGTACTGATCAGCCTTTGGGGGCTGAGAAGCCCAGTGGAGACTCTACGCGGCAGGTTGAATCCACGGTACCTGATACCATCGACGAAGATGCAGAGGCCCTCCGGGGAATATCAGCAAAGGAGGCCCCTGACAAGCAACCTGCAGACTCACCCACACCTCTTCCTCCAGCCAGCTCTAGACTAACGAAGGAACTCTCATTGTCTTCGGGTATGTTATTTTCATCTTCTGCTCTCACTTCTCCTATATCTGGATTCTTGAATGAGAATGCATCTCTTTCATGCATGGCTTCGTCCATCCCTTTTACTTCTACCTTGGTCTCTTCGTCTATCATGCGAACCCTTGGCGACATCCCCCTTCCCTCCCTTAATTGCTCCCTTCCCCTTTCCCCTCTTATTTTTGCCCCCTGCCTCCCATACCTGATTTCATCCTCCCTCCCATCTCTCCCCCTACCCTTCCCCCTGTCTCCCCTCGGTACCCTCTCCGCTCGAGATCGAAGGATAGGGGTTTCGATGCAATTGGGTTGGACCCTGTGATTCCCCCCTCCTCCCTGAAATCGTCCAGGGGTCGCCCATCACAGCTCACTAAAGCCAAACACGCTACGGGTGAAGAAGTTTCCCTCAGACGTTAGCAAACCATTGTCAGGGCCCTTAGAGCTAGGAATGGCCCTCAGCCTCACCCTCCATGAAGTTCTTATCCTTTAACTGCAGAGGGTTTGCTAGCCAGCCCAAAAAGCTAGCCTTTAGGAGACTGCTCACTTCTTCCCGGTTGGACATCATTTTTCTACAAGAAACCCTATCCCCGGCTGTAACTCTTATTACTACTCTTAATTCTTGGCTGCCAACCTGGACTTTCCACGCTTTGGACGCGTCCAGGAGATCTGGAGGTATTGCTATTGGTTTTTGCAATAAATCAATGAAACTCAAGAACTTATGGGGTGGCAGAAGTTTTATTGGCATGGACATTTTTGCCCGCTCTCTGGAATCTGAAATCCGAGTTATGAATGTATACGGTCCATGTATGGACATGGCGACATTTTGGAGGTCCCTCCTCAACTCTTATCTCATGCAAGCTGACAATATCATTCTGGGAGGGGATTTGAATTTCTCGTTGGGTTTCAGTGAATCTTGGGGTCACTCGACACAAGTTGATGGTCTCTCGGACACTATCTCTACCTTACTTGAGCAGCATCAATGGGTAGACATTCCATCTGCCAAGATTCAGTATACTTGATCTAACAACCGCAGTGGTGAACACAGCCTTGCAAGGAGACTGGACAGGTTCCTTATCAAAGAATCTTTCCTAAACTCTCATCCTCGTATTAGATAATGGGTTGGTACTGGAGGCATCTAAGATCATCGGCCAATACTTTTGGAATTGGCAGATACTAACCTGAAAATCAAAAGCCCCTTCAAGTTCAATGCCTCTTGGCTCAAGGATCCCTCCTATATTCAATTGGTTACAAATTTCTGGCAATCCAACCCCAATATGGAACGTGAGGATCATACTGCTAGCTTCATCAGGAAATTGACAGAACTCAAGAGGATGACTAGAAGGTGGGCACATCAGAAACGGATAAATGATGACAATTTTTTGAGGGAGGCAGAACTGGCCATTGCCTCTTTTGAGGACACATCTGACGGCACCTTCTTAACTCAAGAAAACAAAGATCTTTATACCCCCCTTGTCTTGAAGCGCTCCCATATCCTAAAAGAAAGGGAGGAGAGCTGGAGACTCAGAAGCAAGGCAATCTGGCTTACTAAAGGACATAACAATACTAAGTTATTCCACAAATTTGCTAATGGAAGAAAAGCTATAAATACTATTTAGGAACTGCACAATGCACAGGGACAATCGGTAACTTCACAACAAGACTTAGCCAGATTAGCTAATGAGCACTTCTGCAACATCTATAAAGCGCCTAGAAAAGTGAATATATTGGAAATCATGTGCGTGGCAGAACACTTCCCCAGGTTTGCATAGCAGGAAGACTTGGAGAATCTGACGATGGAAGTGACAACTAGAAGCAACTCTAAAATGGTTCAAGAAAGATAAGAGTCCTGGACCTGACGGATGGACCATAGAATTCTATATTGCTTTCTTTGATATCTTGGGGGATGATCTTCTCAAGATTGTGGAGGACTGCAGAAGAAAGGGAAAATTACCCTCGGCAATCAAATCCACCTTCATTGCCCTTATCCCGAAATCCGATTTCCCTTCCTCCTTCAATGATTTCCGTCCCATCTCTCTTTGCAACTACCTGTATAAGATCATTGCAAAGATCATCGCAAATCGTTTGAAGCCTATCCTGTCCAGACATATATCCGCAGAACAGTTTGCTTTTCTTCAACATAGATAGATACATGAGGCAATCGCCACTGCTCAGGAGCTCCTACATACTATGCGGACCAAGAAGCAGAAAGGTATGATATTGAAGGTGGACCTCTCGAAGGCCTTTGATCGAACAAATTGGCTCTACATTAGACTACTATTGACCCACTTGGGCTTTCCTCATGTATATATTAAGTAGATCATGTGCTGCATCAAGGACATACCTTACAAAGTTTTATAAAATGGAGAAGCCATATCTTTCTTCCTATCAGAGAGAGGACTCAGGCAGGGATGTCCTCTCTCCCCCCTCCTCTTTTCACTCATCATGGAAGGATTGAGTAGATTAATCATCGTTGCCCGCAATAGGAATCAGTTGGTTGGCATAAAGATCTCGGAGAATTTTTACTTGACCCATCTATTGTTCGTTGATGACGTTCTCATTTTCCTAAATGGCAGCATTGGAGACACCTCATCCCTCCAGAATATTTTCAATCTCTTTCTACAGGCAACTGGAATGTCTGTGAACGACGAGAAGTCCACAATGACCACCTTTGGATGCTCTCAGCATGAGACCATATTCACCTCTCAGCGCTTCCCCTTCACCCAGCTGAATCTGGAAGATGGTCTAAAATACCTGGGATTCAGGCTCAAGCCCCTTGGTTACAGGATAGCAGATTGGACGTGGCTCATTGCTAAAGTGGAAAAGCGCCTACAGGTATGGTACCATAAATACCTATCCCGTGCCAGTAGATTAATCCTTATCAAAGCGGTAATCGAGGCCACTCCTGTTTTCTGGATGACCCTGGCTTGGATACCGAAAGGTATTCTGAACAGGCTTCAAAGTATATGCTGCAGATTCTTATGGAAGGGCAATCAACCGGGCATAATCTTCGCTTGGGTCAGTTGGGACAAAATTGCCATTCCTAAGAGATGGGGAGGATGGGGAATTAAACGACTTGATCTTTTTTCGAAAGCCTTGGCAGCAAAACTTGGTTGGCACCTTATCACTTCCAACAGTCTCTGGGCTCGGGTTGCACAAATGAAATACATCTGGCCAATGAATTTGATGGACTGGTTCAGACAGGTCCATGGAACCTATGATAACATCTCCAATATCTGGAAGGCGGTTACGAATGCATTACCACTACTACGAGAAGGCATCACTTGGAGAAGAAACGAAGGAAATGTTGTTCGTATTGGCACTGATCCATGGGTTGGCTGCGTCAATGCACACAGACTGCTCGTAGACCTGATTAGGCACCTTAACAGCAGGGGCATCACTCACATTAAACACATTGGAGATAGGAATAATTCCTCCTTCCTTCGGAAGACTTTGAAATCGGCCCGAGATTTGGACATTCCCGAACCCTGGCATCAGGATTGGCAGGAATATACCAAACCACTCACACAGGCACATATTCGTTTGACAGATGAACCAGATAAGCTCATATGGGCTTTCGCTAAACATGGTACATACTCTCCTAAAGAAGGCTACATCAGACTTATGGAACATTACAAGCCTCAGTACATCAACCCGGTTTGGAGATTACTCTGGAAGCTAAAGGCGGCACCTCGGTCCCGTCTACTGCTGTGGAATATACTTTTTGACAAGATCCCTACAGGAACTAATTTGATGAAAAGGTCCTTTAATGGCCCTTTTTGGTGTCATTTATGTCAAAATGACGAGGAGAGTACGGATCACCTGTTCCTACATTGCCCATCCTCACAAGATTATTGGAAATGTATCGACGCACATTATCCCTCCCTAAAAGCCTGGCAAGGGCACAACCTCCATAATGCCTGGAGTTCCTGGTGTCAAGACCATTCTGGAAAAGCCAGGAACATGCCCCTCCTTGCCTGCTAGTCTATTTGGATTGCCAGAAACCTTTCTATTTTCAACCAAAAAGCCCCTCATTGGCCGACCATTCTGCTCCATACTATAGCTGATTTTGATCTTATTCCTGAGGAGGACACCAACCCCGCTCCCTACACCATTATCCCGGAAACTATAGACAAATCAAAACCGTGGGCTTATTTTGATGGTTCCGCACAAGAGACAGGATGTGGGGGGGGAGCCATCCTATTTCTAAATGAATCTCACTGCTATATGATTCAAATAAATCTTGGCAGGGGCACAAATAATTATGCTAAACTCTGTACTGCTAAACGTCTCATACATTTTACTTTAGAACAACACTGCAGACATTTACAGTTATTTGGCGACTCCAAAATCATTTGCAATTGGCTTAATAATGCATCCCATTGCAACGCTTACTCTTTGAGACATATACTAAATGAAGCACAAAGACTGATATCTTCTTTTGATTCTTTTGCCTGTCACCACATTTACAGGGAGCAAAACACGGGGGCAGATCAGCTATCAAAAGCGGCAATGCATAGACAGGGCAATGACTGGCTGATACAAGAGGAAATTGACAGGTCCTACCATCAATACTATCACAGACCTTTTGTGGAACTTGGGTAGATTGGGCTATAAGCCCAAAGCTTTATTATTGTATATATTGTTTAGTGGTTCATACATGAACATATAGATTTTGATATCTAGTATATAGTTTTTCTCTCTCTGCGAAGAGACAACACAATTTTGGAGACATAATATAGCTTATTATAGGCTCCCTGTGTGGAGATACAGCATATATGCTTTTCTAGCTATTTTGGACAGTCCTATGTATTTCTTGATCGGCAATTTTGCCCCCATATGCATATGCATTGGCATCTACAAAATGTAATTTCTTTTATATCAATAGAAATTACGACTTTTTTCCACAGGAAAAAAAAACAAACAAAACAAAAAAAACAAAAAAACAAAAACAAAAAAACAAAAACAAAAAACAAAAAAAAAAAAAACAAAAACAAAAAAAAAAACAAAAAAAAAAAAAAAAACAAAAAAACTAAAAACAAAAACAAAAAAAAAAACAAAAAAAAAACAAAAAACACAAAAAAAACACAAAACAAACAAACAAACAAACAAACAAACAAAAAACAAAAAAGCAAAAAAAAACAAAAAAAAAAAACTAAAGCCTTGTGTTACCTAGGAGGGAAGAATAGTTATATGCCCTAGAATATTATATAGAAAATTGAAAGAAGATTAGTTATGCCCTAGAATATTATAGCTTTACAATAATTACTTATTAACCAAATTAATTTTAATATTAAAATAAAAAGGTAACATATCATTTATATATGATCATAATGTGCTTGATAAGAATTTTTGTTTTATATATAATCTTGATAAGAATTTTTGTTTTATATATAATCTTGATAAGAATTTTGGTTATTTACATTTAGTACAGATTTATGGTAGAGGAGACACATAATTTATATAATCTAAGAATTTATATAATTATAGTGTGTTTGATAGGAATTATTGTTATTTCTATTTCCTAAAGTAAGTAAAAATTTATGGCAACTTAAAAGTGAATTGAGGAAATATATAGTTTATAAAATCATAAAACAAGTACAAAATTTATAGCAACTTTTCTTTCTGGTTTTTAAAAGTTTCTTGATTAAAATTTTCCTAAATTGAATAAATGCAAAAAAGAGAAAAGTGAAGGATTAGAGTAGAGGACGGAAGAGAGAGTTGATCAAAGCAAGAGAATTCTCAAATCAATTGAGTGAAATTTCACTATGATATGTATGATATGAATGTGTAGTGAAATTTCCCTATGTATGATATGAATGTGTAGTGAAATTTCCCTATGATATGTATGATATGAATGTGTACTATAAGTCATGATATACCACCGTTGGTATTGTTCCCATAGCCTAAGTTGACTTCTATATATTCATCGTTAAGTGGCTTTTTTGCTTTTCATTAGAGTATACTATACACTCTCCTCTCCTATCATGTGATGTTTCTATGTTGTCCATTTTTGTGTGATTAATAGCCTCTAAAAAATATATAGGACAAAAGCTTGTTCTGAAGCTCTTTCTCATATTTGTAGAAATAAGATTAAAAAGTGCATCCATTTATGAGTAAGTCAATTCCAATTTATATTTCTAATAAAACTTTAAAAAACAAGGCAATAATATTTTCCAAGGACTTATTTTCCCACTGGGATAGGAAGAAATATAGAGTTATATATCATGATATTTTCATGGGTCATTATACATTTCAATTAGAGGTTTGGAATCACATTTAAATGAGTTTCATAGTACAAGAATAGAGTTCCACCCAAAATGGAAAAAAAATAAATAAATAATGTTTGTAGTGAGTCGTTTTTGATCTAAGATATCTTGCTAGTATTTCTCTATCTTATTGTGTTAAATTGCTTTCACATAATATTAAAAAAAATATGATTCAAAATTATTATTAATTTTTAAGGGCATATTATTTATTTTTTTTAGTAAAAGACTATGCTATATATTAAAAAGAGAAAAAATATGTACAGAGAGGATCAAACCTCTAAGGGAGCCATAGCCATCCCTCTGTCAAGATGCTTTTGCAAAAATTGCTTACAATATTGATCAAAGCCTGCAAAAATCTGAGCAGACCTCTATATTCCAAAACTAAACAACATAAAACTAATAATTGTATTTTTGTGTGTTGACAAAATTGGAGGTCCAAGAGAAAATTCCTGCGTTTGGACGGCGCCAAACTGAAAATGCGCAGTACCGAGCTGCCTGATATTTAACCGTGAAATCTGGAGTTGCAAAACTGAATTGCTTTCCCGAAGCTTCAAGAAGAAGGACTAAGACTTACTTGGATTCATCAGTGTCATGCTCATCGACCTTGTCCGGGGCACGCTCCCAGGTTACCATCACCCCGTCCTTGACTTCCAACATAGAGCCATCCGGAGGAGTCCTGAGGTGCAGGATATTTTCATATCCTTTCACTGGCGCAGAGTCGATGATATTCTCCTGAGGGGAGCCCTGCTGAAGACTGTCCTCCTCATGACCCTCCTCTTCCTGCACCACCGATGAAACTTTAAAACCATCCTCCGCCAATTTGCTCTGAGACGAATTGGCTGACTTAGAGGGCGAATGTTCTGTTGAGGCTGCCTCTAAGCTGGCTGGGTCATCTTCTTCCTCCGAGAAGATGACAGTGACTAAGGCAGAGATAAGCAGTTTGTTGAGCCGGCTTTTGAATTTGAATTGGGCGGAATGCAATGAGCTATTAAGGGAAGGACCGGACTCCTCTGAGGTTGGCGAAGAAGGCGCTGCCATGGCAAGCGGAGAGATGCAGCGAGGTTCAGGGCTTCCCCGCCCCCCCTACCTTCCCCGAGATCCCAAATTGCTCCCGCGCCTGGGAATGCCTCGTTTACAGGGTGCCATGTTCAGAGGAAGCGGCACAATAAACAGGCTTAGAGGCTGAGGGTGTCAGAAAAGCAATTGAAGGCTTGAGTGAACCCAGAAGGGAGCCCCTGCGGAAGAGAACGAGTCCCAGTCTAATGGACAATGACCCGCCACAACCAGGAGGACCCAATTTCCAACCCAGACCCGTATAACCGAGACTAAAACCAAATTTCTAACCGGGCAACTACCAAAGATTAGCCTGAGATACCAGACCCACAAATCGACCTGCAACTTGGGGCATTCAACAGCTGCGCAGAGCA
This sequence comes from Pinus taeda, assembly GCA_000404065.3. Lineage (NCBI taxonomy): Eukaryota > Viridiplantae > Streptophyta > Pinopsida > Pinales > Pinaceae > Pinus > Pinus taeda. Next base: position 17,910 of record APFE030857459.1, read on the forward strand.
ACGAAGAGGAGTTGCTTATGGTAGACAATTTGGGATCGTTTTGAGTCCCAGGCTACCCCTGAGAGCAGGACCACCCGGGACAACCACCGCTGCAAAGCCGAAGAGAACCAGAGCACGTAGAGACACACTGCGGAATACCTGACCACCCTGCGGAATAACTGAACAAAGCCAAATCGAATGAGATCCCGAACCGGCGCTCCATCCTATTAACCTCCAACCGCGTACCTTTGGCTCGAACCTACATTAATGCATAATGAATTGCCTGCAGAAGGGAGTAATTAAGCCTTTCCTCCGGCGGCCTATCCTTCCTTGGATGCTTGCCAGTTGCCGGCTGCGCATGCATCATTAATAACACTTATTAATCGCCTGTTAAGACACCCGCATCCAGGTAGACTGCCTGAAGATGAGGCCGGTCTTTCTCTACTAAATTTTTGAATTCAGTAAGTTGTTCCTCTGTAGCTATGTTGAGCGTGGGACCTGAATAGGCATCCATCTCCAATTCTACTCCGACATTGGCTAGAAAGTCCGCCAGTTTGTTTCCTTCTCTTACTGTGTGTTTGAAGGAAATTGCCTGGTATTGAGAAAGCCATTGTCTGAATAGTTCCAATCTTTGCGCCATTCTCCAATTGTTGCTTATTTTATGGATTGGAGCTCCTTGAAGAAGTTTTGTGGCCATATTTATAATGATTTGAGAATCACCTTCAATGATAAGGGGGAAGAGATTGTGTTCCTGAGCCAGAATGAGACCTTGCCAGAGACCTTTCAATTCTGCCGAATTGTTGGTGTCCCATCCTTTGGTGCCTAGGTAGATGAGATGAGGGGTACCTAAGTGATCCCTAAAAACCCCCCCATAGCCGGATTGTCCTGGGTTGCCTTTGGAGGCCCCATCAAAATTAAGCTGAAACAAATTGCAAGGAGGAGGGGACCATGTTGTTGACTTTTTGTGCCTGTTGAGATGCAAGATATGAGAATTAGGCTTGTGTAACAGAGAGATTTGCCAGTTGTCCCATATTTATTTTTCTTTGTGATCCGTTGGAAAGTCTTCGGTTGTCCATTCGTGGATGGAGAGAGATTCCTTGATGTTTCTGTGCAGTATAGTCCATATCTGCTCCATTGTCTGAGTTTGGTTTTTGAATAGCCTTCTGTTCCTCTCCTTCCAGATATTCCACATTAGGAGACCCGGAATGAGCTGCCAAAGCGAGTTAAGAAGCCTGCTATGATAAGGTGACCGATTCCAGTTGCGAAGTGTGGCGTTGAGATCTCCTTGCACCCTGTTGTCTCTTTGACACCTAAAGATGGCTTTTTCCCATAATCTTCTGCCCAAGTGGCAAGTTTGCAATAGATGAGTAGCTGTTTCTTCCGCTTGTTTGCAGTTTGGACAAATAGATGGGCCTGAGAAGTTTCTTTTCTAGAGGTTATCCCATGTAAGAATCCTGTTATGAGAGAGTAGCCACAAGAAGGTGGAAACCTTTGGCCAAATTGAGGAGCTCCAAATCTGGTCCCATAAGTTATCCTTTATGATTTTGTCTTTAGTTATAATATTATAGGCCTCCTTGGTGGAGAATGTCCCTCTTTCTTCATATCCCCATATTAGTATGTCCGCTCCTGTTGCTATGGGAATTTGCCTCTTTTTTAGTTCATCAGAGAGCTTTTGTTGGGTTATCTCATATCCTTCCTCCCTTATGATTTGATCGATCCCCTTCCATTTCTTGTGTTTTTGGGTGGTAGATGAGCTCCAAAATTGATTGACTGTTTCTGGGGGATGGGTTCTTTGCTGAGGGATAGGGCGATCATGCATAAGATCCTTGATCTTTGGGAGTTGCTGCCAGGAGTCGTCCCAAAATCTTGCTGTGTCTCCGCTTTTGATTTCCCAGAAGTTGTGTTGTTGTATAAGGTGCCTACGTTGGATGGTTGAGTTCCATATGATGGATCCAGTGCTTAGTTCCGACATACGGATTCTGTCTTCAATAAGGCTGTTGCTTGCATATTTTGCCGTCCATAGAGAGGCCCGGGGAGTATTTGGGTGAGCTAACCATCGCCACCATAATTTGGCACCCATTACTGTATTGTTGTGCTCAGGATCTCTAATCCCAATACCCCCGGCTTTTTTGGGAAGACATACTTTTTCCCATTTAACCAGAGCCCATTTTCTGTTGTGGCCTGAGCTGCCCCATAGAAAGTTGCGCTGAAGATTCCGAATTGCCTTGAGAACCCATTTAGGCACTGCCAAAAGAGAGAAGAGGTAAAGAGGCATGGATTGGAGAATCGCTTTGATGAGAATAACTCTACTGGCCATATTCAGAGATCTGTGCGTCCATAGAAAGAGTTTGGCTTCAAGTTTTTCTAGAAGGTCTCTCCATGAGGAATGCTTGAGGGCTGAGGCTATCAAGGGGGCGCCCAAATATTTGGAAGGGAGGTTTGCTATGGTGAATCCTAGAATGCAGGCTATCGATCTTTGAGTAGACACAGGAGTATTAAAGAAGAAAATTTGGGATTTGACCCGATTGATAAGGGCACCCGAAGCATCCGAGAAAGAGGACAGGATATCTCTGAAGAGGCGAGCTTCTTGGACGGAGGGGTGCCCATAAAGCATATTATCGTCCACGAATTGCTGACGGGTGAAGGAGGGGGAATTGTTGAAAGAGAGACCTTTAAGACATCGGGTGACATTAGCAGACTTAATGTTGCGGCCTAGTCCCTCAGCAATTATAACAAAGAGGAATGGTGAGAGTGGGTCCCCTTGCCTAATACCTCTAGAAGGACGAAATGTTTCAGAGGGGATGCCATTGATGAGAACAGAGAAGAAGGAAGAAGTCAGAAGGCTGAGGATCCATATAGTCCACGAAGGATCAAAGCCAAAAGCATTAAGAATTTTTTGAATATACTGCCAGCTGATACCGTCGAAAGATTTAGATAGATCTATTTTTAACAACATACCTGGCTTTTTAGTTTGCTTCAGAGAGTGAATTATTTCATGTGTGAGAATAATTCCATCTGTGATCTGGCGCCCTTCCACATAACCGGATTGATCTGGCGAGATAATGAGAGGGAGTAGAGGTTTCAACTAAGTGGCAATAACTTTTGAAAACGATTTTGTAAATGATGTTGCAAAGAGCTATCGGTCGATACTTATCAGGCGTATTGGCTTCCTCTATCTTGGGTCTGAGAGCCATGAATGTGGCGTTCAACCCAGGGTACATCCATCTTAATGCACGAGATTCTTCAACCAATTGCCATACTTCTATTTGAATGAGATCCCAAAAATGATGAAAGAAATCCGAGGTAAATCTGTCAGGGCCTGGGGATTTACCTACTTTTAATTGCTTGACGGCGCTGTCCACTTCGTGTAAGAGGATTGGTTGGAGGAGAAGGAGATTATGCTCGTCGGTGATCAATTTGGGTATCTGCTGCAGTATTTTCTCTATTGCGGGAAGTCTGTCAAAACATGGTTCTTGGTGAACTTTATTAAAGTATCTAAGAAAGTTCCCTTCAATGCCTTCATGCATCTCAATTCTTTCTCCTTGATCGTTATGAATGTGGGAGATGAGATTGTGCATTCTGCGTTGCACCGTAGTTTTGTGAAAGAACTTGGTGTTCTTTTCTCCCTCCTTAAGCCATTTGATTCGTGATTTCTGCCTCCAAAGAATCTCCTCCTACTGAGCTCTGTTGAGAAGTTGATCTTCAATGACTTGTTCCTGTTTTGCTAGTTCCTCAGAGCGTCCTTCTGTGATGATCCTTTGCTGGGTTAGCTTCATTTCCTGATTAAGAGCGTCCCGAGCTTTAAAAATGTTGCCAAAGGTAGTATGATTCCAGTGTTTGATTTCTCTTCTGAGGAATTTCAATTTTTTTTTGAAGTTGGCCATTTTGGATCCCCCTATGGGATTGAATTTGATCCAGGTTTATCTGAAAAAATCCTTGAATTTTGGATGAGTAAGCCAAAAAGTCTCAAAGCGGAAAGGGCGTTTGGTAGTATTACCTGGCCGATGCCATTGGAGTGCAATAGGCCAGTGATCAGATCCTGATATTGGCAGGATAGAGGCTATGAGATCTCCTCCCAGGTAAGGCGCATTATCCGAGACTAGAAAGCGGTCTAACCTTGAAGCGATATGCTGTGCTCCTTCTCTTTTGTTAGTCCAGGTGAATAGACCATTATTTGATGGGAGATCTATTAGCCAATTTGACTGGGTGAAATCTTTGAGTAAGTGTCCATCTCTAATTCCATTATCTTTGCCGCCCTGCTTTTCTTCCATTCTTGCAATCATGTTGAAGTCTCCTCCTGCTATCCAAAGAGGGTGGTGTCTGTTGGAGTTGAGAGTAGATAGATGTTCCAGAATCTCTGCTTTCAGGTGAGAATCCTGTGGGAAATAAACATTAGTGAGATGACCATGAGTGTTGGTACCGATTAAATGGAAGGTTGCCTGAATGAAGTTTTTGTTGGCATGTATGTTACTGAGTTGAATGACTCTAGAGTCCCAGAGAGTTGCTAAGCCTCCAAAGGCTCCTTGAGCATCAACTGTTGTAACTTGCCCTCCGGGCCATACTTTTGCTGCTATCTTTTCCAGAATTGACATACTGCATTTGGTTTCTTGCACAAAGAGAATATTGGGTTTTTCCGGCATGAGCATGTTTTTTAGGAGTCTTCCTTTTCTTGGGCTGTTGAGCCCTCTTATATTCCAGGATATCAACTTCATTGAGAAGGATTGGGATGGATGTTAAAGTACTTGGTCAGCTTCGCATATTGACCTAACTCCACTAGCACTTCGCCTATCTTGATGTCCTTTCTAAGGTTGTTTTTCTTCCCCTTTTCTTACTGTCCTTTGTGATGAACTTGCCATCCCACGGGCTACCAATTTGCACCCCTAGAGAGTGTTTCTTGTGCACTTTTTTCAGGACTTCTTCCAGTTTGTCCAGTTGCCTGTCTGGAATCTTGTCAAAGTTGTCGGTCTTGCATGCTAGTTCCAGACTAAGAATGTCTAGTTCTCCTATGTCAATATTCTCAGGATCTTCTTCCATCAACTGGGTCTCTGGGAAGACTGCCTCTGTCTCCTTCGATATCTTGGAGCTTGATTCTGGGGTATCCATTTCCATTTCTTGAGAGACCTCTGCCTGCAGATCGGATTGAGGGATGTGCTTTTTGTTGGATTGAGAATCCTTTAACTGTTGCGAAGGGCCCTCTGGTAGTTCTTGGATTAAGTCTTTGACCTTTTGCATTTCTTGAGCTGGGTCTTGCGTATCCAGATTAGCTAGGGCCTCGAAGCTATTAGGTTTTGGGGATTTAGCTTTGTTGGCTTGATCTGTTTTACCATTGGTAGAGAGTTTTTTGTTACCTCTTCGACGATTAACCACTTTTGTGAACCCATCTGCTTCCTGATTGTCTGCATTTGTGCTAGTGTGCATTTTCCTATTTAGGGGGCAGTCCCTGAAAAGATGCCCTAAATTATGGCATTTCCTACACCTAAATGGAACATGTTCATAATCTATCACTTGGATCCATTCAGAATCTTCATGCCAGAGTCTTATCTTGTCTGGCAAAGGTTGTTTGAGATCCATATAGACGCAGATGCAAGTGTATGAGGTGTATCTGCAGAGCTTTGTGTCTTCAGCAACCTTGATGAACTCACCCAATGTATTTCCTATTTCTTGCAGTGAGGTTTCTTCCCAGTATTCCCAGGGTAGCGAATAGAGCTTGATCCAGACTGGAGCATAACTAAGATCTTCCTTATCCGGGTTAAATCTTTCAACCCATGCTCTGAGAAAGAGTCCTGCCGAGTTAAAGAAATAAGGCCCTCCATCTATAATCTTGTTTCGATCTTCCAGATAGTTAAAGACCGCTGTAAAGAACCCTTTTGGTCCTAGGTGTAGGGTTATGTGGCCCTTTGGATTCCATTTTGTGTTTATCCAGCTTCTGAGTGCTTTCTCCGTTGGCCATATGCCAATAAATTTGCCGATCAGAGCGTGGTCCCTCATATATTGTATTCTGGCGTTGATTCTGTGACTGGGGAATTCCACCGTGGGTGTGACAGTGGCGACTGGTCTGCATGTGGCCGATCTGGCCGTATTTCCTTCCGTCTGAGTCGTTTCATCATTTCTTGGTTGATTATTTTCCGGTTGAGTACCATTTTGGTCCGCCTCACACTTTGCTGCTGGGCCTTTCTGCTTTTGACCAGCGTGTTTTGGGGGAGGTGCTTCGTCCCCCCCTGGGAGGGCGACATGCTGCTGACGGTCGATACCTTACTGTTTGTCCTCTGCGGTCGATTCTGCTATGGGTACCAGAGGTATGAACCTTGCAGACCTGCGTGGCAGGGGATTCAGAGTCCCAAGAGGGCGCGCTTAAACCCTAATCGCATTCGATCGCCAGAGCCAATTGTTCAGTGCAACAATTATGGAAGGTGGGTTACATTTTTAATGGGCAATATTAAGATATTGTTTCTCTCCTCTTTTTTTTTATAAGGCTATAAAGGAGAAGGATAGGAAAATTCCCAATGCAAATTCAACCATTTAAGCATTATTAATAATAACATTGGTTTCATGTTCATTATTTTTATTATAAAATAAGATAAAAGTTTAGAGAAACAATTACAATTATTTATAATGAAGTTATAAAGTATGGGTCTTAGCTTTCATTTTACCACAAGTTGCAATTTGTTTCCTAGAGTCAATTATAAAAGCAAAATGAAGTAGAAAAACTAATATTCTAAGCTCTTTAAGGTGTGACTTGGCAAAGCCAAAATGGACATGATGTTGAGAATCATGATTGCTGTTAGACCAAAACTCGCAGGTGTTAGTCAACAATCATATCGCCAGAGATAAGGATCCACGAGAGGCAGCTAGTCCATGCCGTGAACACATGGGGAGCGTTTATCCAATGTCCAACAATTTCCCACCCAATGTAAGCAAGGCATGTATTGAACTTGTGACCTACACTCTAACACCACTTGTTGGGAATCACGATTGTTGTTAGACCAAAATCTGCAGGTGTTAGTCAACAATCGTATCACCAGAGAGAAGGATCCACGAGAGTTAGTCCATCAGGGGAGTGTTGGTTTATCCAATGTCCTACACATTATTTACAATGATATCAATTTGTTTCCTAGAGTCAATTATAAAAGCAAAATGAAGTAGAAAAACTAATATTCTAAGTTGTTTAAGGTGTGACTTGGCAAAGCCAAAATGGACATGATGTTGAGAATCATGATTGCTGTTAGACCAAAACTCACAAGTGTTAGTCAACAATCGTATCACCAGAGATAAGGATCCACGAGAGGCGGTTAGTCCATGTCGCGAAACACATGGGGAGCATTTATCCAATGTCCAACAATTTCCCACCTAATGCAAGCAAGGTGTGTATTGAACTTGTGACCTACGCTCTAACACCACTTGTTGGGAATCACGATTGTTGTTAGACCAAAACCCATAGGTGTTAGTCAACAATCGTATCGCCAAAGAGAAGGATCCACGAGAGGCAGTTAGTCCATCGGGGGAGCGTTGGTTTATCCAATGTCCTACACATTATTTACAATGATATCACATGCCAATCACATTTCCAACCTATTATTCATTATTAGAAATAAAATCCATTTTATGCTTTGCTTTTATTATTGTAATTAAGATAAAGTTTAGAGAAATGAAATTACTCAGTGAAATTAATATAATGTATGGGTTTTAGTTATCATTTTACAACAAGTTGCAATTTTCTTGCTAAAGTGATTTATAAAAACCAAACGAAGTAGAAAAATGAGTATTATAAGCTCCTCAAAGCGTGTCTTGGGAAGGCTAACATGGACATGCTATTCACACACTTTGGATGCTTATCAATTTATCACATCATATGGTCACGACCTTGAAGGGCGTTCTTGCAATACAAGAATTGTGTTGTGGATCCACCATCTAAAATCTAGTTGATTAATGGTCTGACAATGCCACCTAAGAAGAACGTGTTTCCCAATATTTATGTCACACTGTTACATCATCTTGTTTTGTGCTAAATAAGGTTTGTGTTAGTCATTCTTAATAAATAATCTCATTCCCAAATGTTGTTGAGGCTATATTTGTATAACAAAAATATATGCATGTTATCAATTGCAACATGGTAAGGCATTACAATAGTGACCCAACAAACAAATTGATAGGTTGTGGTTGGCTAAACACAATCATTTTGAAAATAATATACAGTGCAATAATGTGACCAAGCGTGGTGAATGAAGTACTAATTTTAGAAAAAATTCCCTATCGAGACATTGTGGTAGTGGTATTAAAGACAACTTATTTAAAATTACAACAACAACAAAAAAATTAAATAAATAAATAACGACCATTTGCAATTTCAATATTTTGATAAATAAAAAAAAACCAATAAAACCCTATAATACTCAAAACATCATAATTTTGGTATTCATCTATTCAAAACATCATAATTTTGGTATTCATCTATTCAAAACATCATAATTTTGGAATTTATCTACTTGACACAATTATTTTCAATAATGTCATTTTAATGTGCTATTAATAAATACTTTTCATATGGTTATATCAACATTTTCCAAACATTTTCCAATCGATGATAAATTTTAGTTTTTCCATTTATGATTGAAGTTGGAATGACATTTTTGTAACACATTTATAAATTTAATCAATAGTTTGATAAATAAAAAACCAATAAATTCATATAATACTCAAAACATCATAATTTTGGTATTCATCTATTCAAAACATAATAATTTTGATATGTATCTACTTGACACAATTATTTTCAATAATGTCATTTTAATGTGTTATTAATAAATACTTTTCATTTGGTTATATCAAACATTTTCCAATCGGCGATAAAATTTAGTTTTTCCATTTATGATTGAAGTTGAAGTGACATTTTTGAAACACATCTATAAATTTAATATGTTGATTACAGAACATCAATATGCATACTTACTATTAAAATATTAACTTCAGTTTTCCTTTAAAGAAATGAAATGTCCATTTTTTTATGTAACCCTACTTCAATTTAAGTATTATAATAATAATAATAATAATGTACCAGGTTGACTTGATAGCTCAATTCAACAAGCATTCTAATCCATTACAAGATACAATATTATTATGGACTATGCAACCCAAATCAAACCAATTGTAAAAAAACTAATATAAAATGGCTGCAATTTCATGACTAATGTTCACTTAATCATTCATCTTAAATCATATTTAAATTCATATAAGAGGTTCTTCATTATATACCAAATATTACAACAGATAAAAACATGGCAATTAAATGTTTAATTTTACAATACACGTATCAAGTGATTTCAAGTAATAAAAGAAGATAAAGGAACTAATATACAATTTTATTGCTAGATTTTTTAAAATGGGAACGATTGATAATTATTTAAAAATAAAATTTTGGAATATAATAATTCATATTTGTATGTTGTGTGATAACTATTTCTTATTTTATTTCTCAATAAAATTTTGGACATTACTCATTGCTCACTCAACAAAAATTTAACAAGTTTATTTTTTCAAGTACTTAGACTAAACCTAAACTCAATAGTAATATGATATTTATTAATCTAATTATAATTATAATTAT
>APFE030857459.1:35136-86310 GCA_000404065.3 Pinus taeda
TTTTCAATGGAAAAAAAATCAATCTCCCTCTTATTTTAAGAACTAAAGGGGGTTGTCGATATTAGACCAATCCGCAAATATATTTATATTTATGTTCACAAGGCACAAATCTAATACAACAATTTATAAGCACAAAACCATTACAACAAATGCTCATCGTATTCCCAAGGAGGATTTGAATTTTGGATGGAGAAAATTACAACCATTTCCCTCAACTACCCAAACCCTAACTAACCTCAATTATTAAACTTTCAAACTTCATTCCATTTGCATTGTTTGAGAACTAAAGTGAGGAGGTTGTTAATACTAGACCAACCCACAAATATATTTATGTTCACAAAGTGCAAATTCAATACAATATATTCATAAGCACAAAGCCATTACAACAAATGCTCATCATATTATGAACTATGATTTAAATTTTGGATGAGAAAATTACAACAATTTTCTTCAACCATCCAAACCCCAATTAACCCCAATTATAAACTTTCAAACTTCATTCCATTTGCATTGTTTGAGAACTAAAGTGAGGAGGTTGTTAATACTAGACCAACCCACAAATATATTTATGTTCACAAGGTGCAAATCCAATACAATAATATTCATAAGCACAAAGCCATTACAACAAATGCTCATCATGTTATGAACTATGATTTGAATTTTGGATGAGAAAATTACAACAATTTTCTTCAACCATCCAAACCCCAATTAACCCCAATTATAAACTTTCAAACTTCATTCCATTTGTATTGTTTGAGAACTAAAGTGAGGTTGTTGATACTAGACCAACCCACAAATATATTAGGATTTGAATTTTGGATGGAGAAAATTACAACCATTTTTCTCAACCACCCAAACCTAATGAACCCCAATTATTACTTTCATACTTCATTCCATTTGTATTGTTTGAGAACTAAAGTGAGGTTGTTGATACTAAACCAACCCACAAATATATTTATGTTCACAAGACACAAATCTAATATAGTAATATTCATAAGCACAAAGTCATACAACAAATGCCCATTTGAATTTTGGATGGAGAAAATTACAACCATTTTCCTCAACCACCCAAACCCTAATTAACCCCAATTATTAAACTTTCAAATTTTATTCCAATACTTTGGATGGAGAAAATTACAACCATTTTCCTCAACCACCCAAACCCTAATTAACCCCAATTATTATACTTTCAAATTTTATTCCATTTGTATTGTTTGAGAACTAAAGTGAGGTTGTTGATACTAGACCAACCCACAAATATTTTAGGATTTGAATTTTGGATGGAGAAAATTACAACCATCTTTCTCAACCACCCAAACCCTACTTAACCCCAATTATTACTTTCAAACTTCATTCTATTTGTATTGCTTGAGAACTAAAGTGAGGTTGTTGATACTAGACCAACCCACAAATATATTTATGTTCACAATGCACAAATGTAATACAATAATATTCATAAGCACAAAGTCATTACAACAAATGACCATTCATGTTACCAATGAGGATATGAATTTTGGTTGGAGAAAATCACAGTGATTTCCCTCAACCACTCAAATCCTAATTAACCCAATTATTAAATTTTCAAACTTCATTCTATTTCTATTGTTTGAGATGAGTTATTTTTATTTATATTTCCCTCAACCACCCAAATCCTAATTAACCCAATTATTAAATTTTCAAACTTCATTCCATTTCTATTGTTTCTATTGTTTGAGACAACTTACTTTTATTTGTATTTTTTGGAGATAGTTTTATCTCCAATCTCTGAAAGAAATTTGCATATTAATCCCTGTAGAGGTCGAGGTCAGGATTTAATATGAATCTATGAATCTAGGTTGGTAGAATGTTCTTAATTCTTTTAAACCATTTTGTTTTATTTTTATTTTATTTTATGTAATTTGACCTAGGTTGGTAGAATATATAATTATATATATATATAATTATATATATATATATTTTTATAAGAATATCAGGGAAAACCATGCTTGTCAAAACCTAAGCTAAAGAAATCACTAATGGAATTGAGTAATTTAATCATAATTCTTATTTTTTAAACCATTTTGTTTTATTTTTATTTTTATTTTATTTTATATAATTTGACCTAGTCAAAATGTTTACAAGAGGGGACAAGACATGACAACATTTCTATCGTAACATGATCCAAACCAAATTTACACACCTCAAATATTTAAAAGCCTTGAATATCTACACCACATTTCTATAGTAACATGATCCAAACCAAATTTACACACCTCAAATATTTAAAAGCCTTGAATATCTACACCGACAAAATAAGGTCCACGGAGATCTTAAGCTAAATTTTGTGTTGCTAAACAAATGGTCCAAACTTCTTGTACATGGGCCTCAAGATTATTGAGGCACTAGTAAATAGCTGAAGATTTGTTTTAGTAGATGATATATGAAGCTTAGAGTGGTGTACTATAATTGTAATGCACTTTCCCTCATTTGGTTGAGAGCCACTAGTAATTGTAAAACACTTTCCCTTTGAGAGCCACTAATAAATAGGCGAAGATTTGTAATGCACTTTCCCTCATTTGGTTGAGCCACTAGTAAATAGCTGAAGTATAGTTTAAAGTATATTGTAATTGCGGTGAAGTAAATAAGGAGATATTGCACACTTGAAAAAAAAAAAAAATAATAAACATCTAATTGATGGGAAACCAAAGAAACACACTTTTTCATTGGTAACATCTAAAACTGGAAAAAAAATAAAAAATAAAAAATAAATAAAATAAAAATAAAAAATTGTGACATCTAAAGCTGGGGAAAAATTGTGATTCTAATTTAATTGATAAAATAATGTATTGTTTTTTTAGAATTCAACCAAAAGAAACACACACTTTCCCTTGGTAACATTTAAACTTCCTTGGTAGCATTTAAAACTGAAAACAAAATTCTTAAAACGAAAATTAAAATTTTTTGACAGGGAAAAATTGTGACTCTTAATTTTAATAATAAAAAAAAAGTATTTTACTTATATTTTGTGATTAAATTGATAAATAATGTTATGGTTGTTTTTAAATTAACAAAAACACATACTTCCTTAGTACATTTAAACTTCTTGGTAGCATCTAAAACTGAAAAAAAGGTTGTGACATCTAAAATTAATAATAATAATAAAAAAAAGAAAACTTCTGAATATATTTGCTTTATATTTTATAATTAAATTGATAAAAAAATATTATGGTTGCTTTTAACATGCTCGTTTCTCAGTGATAATAAGTTTATGGTTTTATGTTATGCATCTTCATTGCTATGTATGTGTTTTGCATCTTCATTGTTATTTATGTGTTTCAGTGGCTAATTTTTCGGTTTTGGATGTAAATCAGAGATCTCTAATTTTATTTTCCATATTCAAAAACTTGGAATGCACCACTTCATTTATTTTAAAATTCAAATTCGATAAGTGCAATATGAGGTATTCAAATATGGGTTGTTGGATTTCGGAAACTACTTGAAATGTTAAAGCTGCAATATTTTACAAATTCTAGCCGCGATAGGGGTTTTAAGGTTTTTGTTTACGTTTTAGTTAACTCTATATTAAAAAGAAAATTTTAAATAAACAATAAATTCACCTAACCCATGACAAGGGAGAGCACAGAAAACCATCCATGCCATGTTCAAGATAGTGCATGATTCTTATCAACTGGACCATCCATACCATATTGGTGCATGATGCACCCAAAAAAAACGAATTAGAAAACCATTGTAATTGTAATTTCTAATTTCTAAATCTGCCAATATGAAAAAAGCTCTCAACAACCTCAGCGACGATGAAGTGGAAAACCCCCAGACCAAAATAAGTTGTGATGGAGCCGTTCATAATGTCCCTCAAGATCAGCATGAGCCATAATGCAAACTTTAACCTCTGCACGGAGAATAAACACATAGAAGGCAGTAAAAGCTTCCACGATCCTATTGCTTTGCATTACGCGGCGCGGAGTTGAGGCAGAACCAGCACGGCGTCCAGATAGGGAACAAACGCCGCGATGACCCTATTCAGAGATCTTGTAAATAGCATAAAACCCTCGGCAGCTACCAATGGCATAAACGAAGCTAATATCCAAATTTAAACGACCCTATTCAGAAATCTTGTAAATAACCCTATTCAGAGATCTTGTAAATAGCATAAAACCCTCTGCAACTACCAATGGCATAAACGAAGCTAATATCAAAATTTAAACGAAGCCTTGTATTAAGCTAATATCTAAATTTAAACAAAGCCTCTTATTAAGCTAATATCCAAATTTTGTGTGATATTACATATTACAACTTCACAAGGTAAGGATCTCATCTCTCCCCTCAGCAAGGCCTTAAAAAACAAAACACAAAGGCTGCAGCAATATCGGTATGAGCATTATCACTGCAGTTTTTTTGCTTTTTGTAAATATCTGTATCAATATAACCTTTGCATTGTGCAACTACAAATGGCATAAACGAAGCCTCTTATTAAGAGGATATCCAAAATTTGGATATTACAACTTCACAAGATAAGGATCTCATCACTGAAGTTTTTTTGCTTTTTGTAAATATCTGTATCAATATAACCTTTGCATTGTGCAACTACAAATGGCATAAGCGAAGCCTCTTATTAAGAGGATATCCAAAATTTGTGATTACATAAGGATCTCATCTCTCCTAGAAAGAGGATTAAAAAACAAAACACAAAGGCTGCAGCAATATAAGCATTATCACTGAAAGTTTTTTGCTAGGCCATAAAAAACAAAACACAAAGCAATATGAGCATTATCACTGAACGTTTTTTGCTTTCAGTAAATATATGTATCAATATGTTTAAACAATAGTGTCATCAAACAAGAAAGATGGTTCAGTCAATTGCAAAAATTAAAACACATGCCAAAAACTCTGTATCAATATGTTTAAACAATAGTGTCGTCAAACAAGAAAGTTCGTTGACTCAATTGCAAAAATTAAAACACATGCCAAAAAAGCCATCGTTGAGTCAATTGTAAAAACTCATGCATAATTAATGTTTTCTCAATTGAATTACTTCAATATCAGCTCCACTACTATTCAACCCAAAAATGTTGATTCAGTTAATAAATATAATATTCCCGAGTCTGACAAAGCTTCCGCATAAAACAGGTTTGCCTGAATGCACATGAAGATATGAAAAATACTCATGTGGTAAAAAGAACGGTTTCAAAAATAGACACTGAGAAACCCCCGTATTGAACATTCATAAATTTATTCTCCTGTGACAGACTTTCAATTTTTACATGACCCAGAAAAATTAGTGACCAGGATTGCACCCAGATACTCATTTTCATTTACATATCATTTACGTTTACAATCTTGATAGAATGCCAACACAAGTGAGGCTTTTCACTGACAAGACACTACCATTATTCATGGTATTCTTGTAAATAAAGAGTGCACTTCAAATTGTTCTTATGTTTCCATTGAACTACCTTGGGGGTGGTTCCCAACCTTGGCTATTTAATGTCGGATTTGATACGATAGTTCCATTATTTGGGGAAGGTCCAACACGCCATTTCCCTTCTTACTCTGAAGGCTCAAAATCATGAATTCCATCTGTTCTTCCAAGAGCAAATTGACTCGGTTCGGATGGATGTGATGCAACCACTAGGGAATAGGCATTACTGCTGAATAAATAACCAAACAATAAAATTATATCATAATATGCCTGGTTAAAATCCAAATCTAAAAAATTGATGTATCAACCATGACAGAATGAAAGAGCCCATTTACCTGTTCATTCCCGATGAAAAGTATGCAGAAGGTGCAATGCGACATTGAGGCCTCAATCTTTCTACATCAAACACTCCAACTGCACTATGACAGAAGCTCAGAAGCTCGCATAAAATAGGACGCTGTCACATGAGTATATGGCACTTGAAATAGGAGCAGATAGGGAATCATGAGGAGACCACTGCAATGCAACCATGTAACAAGGTCATCCAATCAGATACAGAAGGTGACATTATATTATTGTCTATGTTTGAATTCAACAGTGCTTACAAGTACTTACATAGAAACAAGCGCTCCAACTTGGAAGCATCATATATAGCAAAGCTGGCTACCATGCACAACCAACAAGTGAATTTGATCATTATGAAACTGTACTCTTGTATGGCCCATTGGTGGTGATGATCTTGGAAGCATCATATATTACAACACTGGCTCTCATGCACAACCAACAGGTGAATTTGATCATTATGGAACTGTACTCTTCTATCCCCACAGGTGGTGACAGGATCATGATGAAACTGTACTCTTAGTATCCTCACTGGTGGTGACGGTCTTCCTGGTTGTAATGGTACAACTTTTGACTTTCGCTTGTCCCACCCATTTCCATTCCATAAATTTATGTAAACTTTAAGTTAACATCACTGCCAAAAGACGTGGTTGTGGGTATATGAACATTTCCACTCCATAAATTTATGTAAACTTTTAAGTGAAAATCACGGAGTCAGACTATATTTAATAATAAAAGAAACCATATACCTGGGCATCAGCTCCAGAAGATACCAACACATTCAAAACATGTGAAAAATCCAGGCCTGTGATTTATTTTTGGTGGTCCTTGAGCTTTGCTTTTACCTATAAAAATTGCAGCAAGTTCAGAGCATGCCACTTAAAGGTCAGTTTTAGTAAAAGGGCACAATGAAGAAAAATGATAAGGATTGAAAGATATATTCACAATGATGTTATTGTCCTGAGGGTGGAAAGCCAGAAAAGTGGCTGCTGGAGAAAGTGGCATGAAAGTTGTCATGACTTGCAAAGAATCAATCACTAATTAGCATCCCATGAAACCAGTGATTTAGATTAATTGGGAGCCTTTGAATTTTTAGCTTATAGTAAGGAACATTACACAAGAACCTTCTGAATTCTTAGCTGGTAGGAAGGAACATTACACAAGAACCTTCTAGAGTAACTGAACCCCATTACCCACATAATTTGAAAGTTGAAGGTGAGACATTAGAGACTAAACCCTAAGCAGACCAATGTACCAAAACTGAAATTATATAAATCATCGGAAACATTAAAATGAAACTGGTCTTTAGGTAAAAGGCTCTCTTAGCTTAAATGTCATCATATTGAATAAGGAGACCTTGCCACTGGAAGCAGACATTATATAGGAATCATTCTTGGACAAAGCTATACAAGCAACGACTTCTTCTGGATTTGTATCACCAACGTCATTATTCATAAGAATCCCACTGGCTCACTGCCACATCTGTGTTGGAATACTCGTTGCAGATGGTGGAACAAACTACTAACTCTGAGTTACTCGCCAATCATTACTACATAAAATACAGCTGCAAATTATATATCCGAAAGTATAACAAACAAACAAATAAATAAAACAAGCTAAAATAAAAAGGAAGCAAACAACAACAACTAAAGAAACCCACCTTTCCGGATGGATTTCGGTCACTCCACGGTATAGCTTATGGAGAGCATCGGATGTCAGTGCCAAGACAACATTGGAATTGGTGTATATCAGTTTTACCATCAGCAAGAAATAGCACATTACTTGTTTGGATCAATATCGACAGAATTTGTAGCACATAAAATTGTAAAGTATGCCAACCTTTAGTGTTTTCTGTTATAGAGGGATGATTGCATACCTTGCTCGCAATGCATTCTGTCAGGCAAGCTGAGAGACCTACACTGACCCGAATCAGTGATCTCAGTCAATTTCCAGTTCTTCCTCTTGTCTGTGCCCTCATCTAGAAGCCTTCGTTTAACATCTGGGGTCAGACTGTCTGTCTAGACTCTATACTACTCTGCACACATGATGTCTCGAATATCAGATTATTGTTAGACATCATTGATAATATCATCCTATTCCTATAAAAGATATGCCAAAAAAATGGCTAATAGAGCATGTGAATGGGGAAAAGAACAAAATCCTATGCTATATGGAAACTCGAAAGCAACAATATCTGGATTCTGAGTGAAAGTTTAGAAAATGATACTATATGTAACAAACTAAACTGAATAATGCTGGACAAATATGCTAGATTCAAAATGCTCTTACAAAATTGGTCATTGATAATGCAGGTGGAAGTCTGTCTGAACGTTCTACAGCACTGCTAAGGGAACCAGGAGCAATGACTGCAGGAGGCATGGCATTCACAATTGAAGCCTGCATAGTAAAAATGAACTAGTTAGAGTAATGCATGTACACAGTGATTGCATACCTTGCTCGCAATGCATTCTGTCAGGCACGCTGAGAGACCTACACTGACCCGAATCAGTGATCTCAGTCAATTTCCAGTTCTTGCTCTTGTCTGTGACCTCATCTAGAAGCCTTCGTTTAACATCTGGGGTCGGACTGTCTGTCTAGACTCTATACTACTCTGCACACATGATGTCTGCAATATCAAATTATTGTTAGACATCATTGATAATATCATCCTATTCCTATAAAAATATGCCAAAAAAATGGTTAATAGAGCATGTGAATGGGGAAAAGAACAAAATCCTATGCTATATGGAAACTCGAAAGCAACAATATCTGGATTCTGAGTGAAAGTTCAGAAAATGATACTATATGTAACAAACTAAACTGAATAATGCTGGACAAATATGCTAGATTCAAAATGCTCTTACAAAATTGGTCATTGACAATGCAGGTGGAAGTCTGTCCGAACGTTCTACAGCACTGCGAAGGGAACCAGGAGCAGTGACTGCAGGAGGCATGGCATTCAAAATTGAAGTCTGCATAGTAAAAATGAACTAGTTAGAGTTTAAACTTTACCATTAATTAGTAGTGCATGTACACAGTAAATGTGCATGGAAGAAGAATTTACCTTTGTTGCCATTGTCTCTGGTGGCACCTTCGTTCCTTCAAAGGATCTACTCTCCAACATGCGAATTAAGCGAAATCCCTCTGCGTTGGGTAAGATCTTTATGCGATTGTCATTCATTGTGACTGCCAACAGGGAACCATCTTCACGGAAACGAAGACGAGGACTAGCCTGGGTTTTTTTTGGAAATAACATGAGGATTATACAGTGGGATGTGATCAAGAAAACTGGAAATAATGTTTTGAAACTCTAAAAAAAAACCATCCTCATTTCCAAAAATAACTTCTTACTAAACTACCATCAACATCAATTGTTGTCAGGATGTGTGTTATCCATGTACCAGAACTTTATTTGAAATTCATCACCAGCTGCCAAGAACGTATTCCTGGTTGTCTCAAATTGCAGAATATGTCCGCTTGATTGTTCCCACACTTTCATTACACTCAATGAGGTATGAATCACCATCTTTACTTGTTCCAAAGGAGAAGAGCCTAATAAAAAATACAAATGATTATATACTTCAGAAAGGACATCGACTTGACACAGCAAATATAGAAAATTGGAGAAAGGAAAACTCAGATCTCCATGAAGACATTTTACAAACTAAACACCATTCCAAGTTAACATTTTACCTTGTTCCAACAGCACTATAAAGCCCAGAGCATTATAGTCCACCCTAGATCCCGCAAGATCATACAACCAGTATTTGATCTTTCCATCAATAGCTGTAGAAAAAATAAACTGCATACAAAAAAAGGATCATAATCCATCTATCTTTAGTGCAATAAAGTATTTTCCATATGGCCAAAAATTCACAGAAAGCCAAACAACAAACAAAAATAGAATATGCAATGTATTTCAAAACTTGTCCTCAACTGCAATTCACATAAATTCTTCAGGACTCGAGGAAACAAAGTACCTGAATATCTTCTTACTGGTAAGGACAAAGAAAACATACAGCTGCTTCATGACCTTCAAATGTGTGCTGCTTTCGACCAGTTACTGCATCCCACGCCTACAAGCACAAACAATATTTTTTTTTTCAATTTTCGTATACAGATAAGTAAATGACAACTATTAGAATGAGTCTTGAAACATATGATAAAGTGATGGTCTTATCATCCCCACATGTAATTATTATGAAGAGATAGTAGCTAGGGTGTGAAAAAGAAATATCATTCACACCACTAACATGTGCGTGAATCTGTTTAAATTATATCAATGTTAATAAAGTATATTTTCAGTACAAACTTAATTTTACAGACCTACAAGAATGTACAGATTGGCCTTTAAGAGTGTAAGCAAACCTCTCGATGTTGTCTCAAATCACCTGCCACAATATAAGAATATATGTGAACTATACACTTGGAAAACACAACTCATATAACACAAATGCAGGCATGTCAATATCTGAATAGAGGGTGTAGCACACCATTCTATTGGTGCACAACCAACCAAAAGGGGACCAGAGGCATTTGTAGATGGCATTATTACAAATCACTTACATTGTTGTATAAAGAAGGAAATGATATCAAAGCATCTTATTAATGAATATGAGTATAGATTAATTTACTGTGGGAGTACGACCATCTACACTATGTGGGGAAAGCCGACAGAATCAGGGCACCAGATCTCCTGGAAAGGAGCAGGCATTTGTAGATGGCATTATTACAAATCACTCACATTGTTTTATAAAGAAGGAAATGATATCAAAGCATCTTATTAAGAAATATGAGTACAGGAGGGGACCAGAGGCATTTGTAGATGGCACTATTACAAATCACTCACATTGTTGTATAAAGGAGGGAATGATATCAAAAGATCTTATTAATGAATATGAGTATAGAAAAAGTTACTGTGGGAGTATGACCATCTACACTATGTGGGGAAAGCTGACAGAAGCAGGGTACCAGATCTCCTGGAAAGGAGCAAGCAAGCCGAAGACAATTAGAGGATGAGTCAAGGAGACGATTTTGTTGGTGGAGACCTGGTCTTAGACATCAGGGGCCTGAGGAGGAGATTGAACATGAGGTAGAGGACACATGGCAGTGTGAGGATCACATTGGTATACCCAGTGTGGCACAAGAGTCACCATTGTTAGAGGCCTCTTTGATAGCACCAGTTAACACCATGGGGGAGAAAGTAGAGCATACACCCACCATGGGGGAGAAAGTAGAGCATACACCCATAGGACCATCCATTGATGAGGTGTCAAGAAACATCCCCACTGTTGATGAGGAGCCAATAGATACAAAGGCATCCAGATCTATGACACAACTATTAGATGACAGTCACCTAAAGCTGATTGATAAGCATGTCTTGAATGTTGGGTTGTCTAGGGAGGAGCAGTTGGAGGCTCATGTCGAGCCCATGATGGAGGAGGATATGCAACCATCCGTTGGGCTAGTCAGTGAGGAGGGGCATCATAGAGACCACACATTGGGGTTTTAGCATAGTTCGCTTTAGAGGCACTGACAGGATCTACAACGTTATCAACTCACCTTTGCCCATTGGAGCGAGAGAGACAGAGCTACCTAGTCAGATCTCATGTGTTGACCTGGGTAGTGGGATGAGACGGTCAGAGTTGCACAAGATGCAACATCCGCATGTCGAGCTTGTTCTATGTGCTAGAGTTTATGCATTTGATCCCTCTCTTGGGGTTGGATGGTGAGAGATTCTGAGTTGGTACCCGGTGGAGTAGGCTAGACTCATGAAGATGGTCGTAGTTCGAAGTAAATCTCAGTGGGAACTCTCAGACATTGAGGGTGTTGGAGGCCCAAGTTGGCATTGGGATCCAGACGGGGCTTCCAATTCGATATCAAACATGCGGGATGGCTATGGCATTGATGAAGTAGTCAAACCCATGCATGAGAGCATGCATTCCTTAGGGGAGCTCCAATGGACGCTAGTGGCCAGGTGGTTTGTGAGCAGAATCCATTGGTTGTTTTGGCATGTTGGTTGTGCATGGGGGTGCAGGATGATTAACATTTTCTGGTAGGAGCTGGTTTGGGGAGGTGGCCTAGGTAGGCCACTAGACCGGATATTGTCTCCAATGTCCTCCCATTGAGGTTTAGGACTCAAGGGTCACAAACGATTGGCACAACAGAGATATCCTTCCTAGCAAGGGTGGAGTTAGGGTTCTCAGGCCTACCATGATGGACGAGGGGACATGACGTGTGTCATGGTGAGGTCACTATCAGAGTGGCAGACACTTTGGCACATGCAGGATACCATATGTTACAGGGTGGTATGATAGTAGGTAGTGGTACACCAGACTACACAAAGTCAGGTTGTAGCGTTCAATGTTATATAGAGGGATGTGACCTGATGCATATGGACCCAATTCTAGGCCATAGCACCAGTGGTCTGTAGAGGAGCATGGAGATACATGGTGGTATACCATAGCATGTCAGTTTACATTGTGGGGAACGAGGAGTGACTCACATCGCATTGAGGACATGCGGGGAGTGACAGGTGCAGCGACACAGGCAAGACACAGGAGGGTACAAGATGGTATAGCCATAGTCAAGGGTATCCAGTGGTTTACAGGGATAGGTTGCAACATACAGTGGCATTTCATGGAGTTCGGTGGTTTTTGGTGGTATGTAGTGACACATGATGCAATGCAATGAGCTCGCATACAATGGCATTTCGTGGCATTTCATGGAGTTCGGTGGTATTTGGTGGTATGTAGCGACACATGATGCAGTGCAACAGGCTCTTGGAGCTTTGCCTCCAGGGAGAGTTAAGGACAAGGATAGGTGTACCATTGGACGCAACTCACCTAGGATCGATGAGGACATTGTTGAGCATTTGGGGACACCATGTTTAGTGGAGGCAAGGCCTCGAGGGAGTTATCAGCAGATCTGAGGTAGAGAGAGGGTTGTTCGTAGGATTACTCTTGAGCATTCTGGCAGACTCTTGATCATACTCTTTGGGACATACCCACTCATCATCCTCCAGTGTTGCTTATAATCACAGAGAGTTTGGTTGTTTCACTTTGACACTCCATTCAGGCAACAAGGTAGGGGGACTCACCCTAGGCACTTGGATGAGACACCACGTGTCATGGGCCGAGAGGAGACTCTCCAGTTGAGACACTTGGTAGGTGCACGAGTTCACGATTATCGACTTGGGGATGACATGGTTGATTGTCGAGGTAGCATATGTTCCACCCCTAGGTTCACTCATGGGGAGGTGACCGAGAGGTAGTTACATGGTGCTTTTTCAGTTGGACAACTTGGGGAATTGAGGGAGCTTGAGGTGCGAAGGACAATAGTCCTTGTTGGCAGGATGATGCCTAGGCTTCTGGCAGTACCTTAGCACATCATCAGGAGCTGGGATAGCATATCTCGCTATGTGATTTCGTAGGCACAGAACAACTGGATATTTGCGGCACGAGTTCTTGATGCTCAGTGCCTACCTATTGGATACCTACAGGAGGCAGAGACGGGGCACACATGGGTCCCAACAACTAGCAGCATATCACAATGACAGACAGAGAGGATTGGGGTTTGTGGACCTCCCGTATAGTTATGGGATGCAGGGATCCAATGGACTGGTGGGATACTCCACTCCTCAATGAGTATGGTCAGGATAACAAGTGGTCTGACTCGTTCACAGGCGGACACATGGGCGATCACTGAAGTCCTCACTATCAGACAAGGCAGATTGTTGCTCAAGATTTGGGCTAGCCATGGAGTGATAGGCGCTGGCACTGTTGAGTCACTTTGGCAAGATTGGCCTAGCCTCGATCATCACATAGATTATGGCCGAGAGTTATGGGAGAGGAGGTTCTGGTACATGCATGCTAGGTAGTCATTCATGAACAAAGTGTCGCGATGTTAGCAGGATAAGTTCCTTCTGTGATGGGCAGGGGATTCTGGCATAACAGGGCTAAGTAGTTCAACTACCCGTAGAGTTGAGTTGGTTTCTAAAGGGGAGGGTCATGCAAATCTTCCATTTGGTTTTAGTGATTCATTGATGGTGTGGGGAACTTCATCGGCGTGGCAGGGTGATCGATAGGAGGAGATCAGGGGAGGCCCGTGTAGACGAGGGTTCAATTTCACCAAGATTGGATTGCATCTTTAGCAATTTACTCTTGTAGTGCATGAGATGGACTATTCGGTGGAGCAAGTTCATGAGGATTTGGGCAGAGGTTTACATCGTCGGGATGCTCTACTTATTGGTGATAGACACATGGATTCTAATGCCCATATTTGGCAGGATAGAGTGGAGCAAGGGGGGCTTCACGTTGATTAGGTTGGCTTGGGATCCTAGTATCGAGGGACTCCTTCACTATAAGATAGTACAACGATCAGGGACGATCCAATGGCACATTTGGGACCCTGGTGAAGTTTGTTGTGACAGTGGGGGTCAACAGTCAAAGAGGGCATTTGTTCAGGCATTGCTTGAGGACAAGCGATGTTTGGTGCATTGGAAGAACTTGCCAAATGAGGATGCCACCTGGGAGGGTGAGCATATTTTGGAGCACCCAGCTTTGAGGTTGCTTGAGGGCAAGAAACATTTGGGGAGGGGAGGACTGTCATGTCCCTTCTCAAACACATTAGTAACAGGGCCCCACACTTTCGACTTAGGGACTTAGGGGCCAAATCGACTTTATTTAGCTGCTAGTGGAATGTGGGGGCCACCCACATAGGAGTTCGAATTAGCCATTCGATATGCTTGGAGGAAAAATCGAATGGGTGGATGGAGGGGCCCACATGAGGCTAAGAAGGCCTAAGGAGTTGTAAAGAGAGATCAACTCTCATTTTGTTTTCATTTTGAATATTTGACAAACAAACTGACTCTTGTACGCTCTGCAGGTTAGTGAGTCTACCGGTTGTTTAGCCACGAGTCTTCCGAAGGGAAGATTCAACCTCTACTTCGGGGGACCATCCATGCCTGCTCTAGGGAGGCTGTTCCACAGAGATTGCAGGAGTTTCCAGTAGTGATTCACAGCTCAGCCAACCACATAGAGGAAGGGACAACATGTTTTTCAGGCAGCCAGAAATATGCAAAGGTTGATTTAGCCAGCCAAGAGGCCCCTCACTTGCTGGGAGTTTTCGGGAGCAAGGAAGGTGGAGCACTGAGGGTATTTTATCAGTGTTTTGCAGCCAACCAGCCAGTACATGCAGCAGTATACGTTTCTGGGCATAGAGACTACGCAGTAGTTGGAGAGCAGCTCCCAAGAGGCCGAAAATCCAAAGTCAAAATCAGAGAAATCATTTTCCGGGTTTTTCTAGGTTTTGTCCAAGGAGTCTAAGGCTAAAAGGGAAGAATTTTCTGGGCAGTTTTTGGACACTTTCCAGCAGGTTGAAAGTAAGCAGATGTAGTTAGAGAGAAGCTCCCAAGAGGCCGAAAATCCATAGTCAAAACCAGAGAAATTCCATTTTGGGTTTTTCTGAGTTTTGTCCAAGGAGTCTAAAGCTAAAAGGGAAGAGAAGAATTTTGTGGGTAGTTTTTCGGCACTTTCCAACAGGTCGAAAGCCAACTGATGTAGCTGGAGAGCAGCTCTCAAGAGGCTGAAAATCCAAATTCAAAATCAGAGAAATCCATTATGGGTTTTTATGGGTTTTGTTTAACGAGTCTAAGGCTATATGGGCAGAATTTTCTAGACAATGTTTGGGTACTTCCCAGCAAGCTGAAGTCAGCAGATCAACAGTTTACTGGGACAACGCAGAGCATAGTAGAGCAATAGTTGAACAACCATCTTTCCAGCTATTCTACCACCTGGGTTTGGTCCAGCTTGTCCTTAAGACAAGCCTAGGTGCACTACTCCATTTATATATTGTACTCATGCTCTCATATTTCATAATATATGGCCAAACAATTCCAGTATTAAGTGTTTCATGGGTGTTTGCTAAATGTTTTTAATTTTCCGTTGTTGCATTGTTAGTTTAATTGGTTTATTACTTGAATTCCTATTTAGGAACATTACAATGGTATCAAAGCATAATCTTGGTCCAACTATGGGTAACCAGTAAGATCATGGAAGATTTGGGCATCTATGAACAGTGACGAGTTACACCTTATACTACCCATGGCTCAAGGGAGATTCAGTATGCAGGGATTCTGGGGTGGAATCCGCCGGAGTGATGAGAGGTTGGCTCAATTGAGGAAGGTGTCATACCAAATCCATCCTTGTCCTTACAACATAGACACTAGAGGTGCACAAGGCGTGGGAGTATGACCATCCACACTGTGGATAAAGCCGACAGAGTCAGGGCACCAAATCTCCTAGAAAGGAGCAAGCAAGCCAGATATAGTTAGAGGATGAGTCAAGGAGACGATTTTGTTGGTGGAGACTTGGTCTTAGACATCAGGGGCCCGAGGAGGAGATTGAACATGAGGTAGAGGACACGTGGGAGTGTGAGGATCACATTGGTGTACCCAATGTGGCACAAGAGTCACCATTGTTGGAGGCTTCTTTGATAGCAATAGTTGACACCTTGGGGGAGAAACTAGAGCATACACGCATAGGACCATCCATTGATGAGGTGTCAAGAAACATCCCACTGTTTATGAGGAGCCAATAGATACAGAGGCACCCAGATCTATGACACAATTGTCGGACGAAAGTCACCTAAAGCTGACAGATGAGCATGTCTTGCATGTTGGGTTTTCTAGGGAGGAGCAGCTGGAGGCTTATGTCGAGCCCATGATGGAGGAGGATGTGCAACCATCCTTTGGGCTAGCCAGTGATGAAGGGTAGCATAGAGACCACACGTTGGGATTTCAGCACAGTTCGCTTCAGAGGCACACTGACAGGATCTACAATGTTATCAACTCACCTTTGCCCATTAGAGAGAGAGAGAGACAGAGCTACCTAGTTAGATCTCATGTGTTGACCTGGGTAGGGGGATGAGACGGTCAGAGTTGCACAAGATGCAACATCCACATGTCGAGTTTGTTCTATGTGCTAGAGTTTTTGCATTCGATCCCTCTCTTGGGGTTGGACGGTGAGAGATTCTGAGTTGGTACCCATTTGAGTGGGCTAGACTCATGGAGATGGTTGTAGTTTAGAGTAAAGCTCAATGGGAGTTCTCATACATTGAGGGTGTTGGAGGCCCAAGTTGGCATTGGGATCCAGGAGGGGCTTCCTATCCAATATCAAACATGCAGGATGGCTATGGCATTGATGAAGTAGTCAACCCCATGCATGAGAGCATGCATTCCTTAGGGGAGCTCCAGTTGACGCTAGTGGCAAGGTGGTTTGTGAGCAGAACACATTGGTTGTTTTGGCATGTTGATTGCGCATGGGGGTGCAAGATGATTAACATTCTCTAGAAGGAGCTGGTTCGAGGAGTTGGCATGGGTAGGCCACCAGACCGGATATTGTATGGAGACAATGTTCTCCCATTGAGGTTTACGATTCAGGGGTCACAGACAATTGGCACAACAGAGATATCCTGTAATATCCCTAACCTAGAATATGCCTCAAAACCCCAGCAAAAACTCCAACCAAATACGTGCAAATGATATAATAACCCAAAATGACAAAATAACAGTGGTAAAACATATAATAGTGTAAATAGGAAATATAAGTAGATACTCAAGAAATGCAGCGAGAAATGCTAAGCCATTTTATTATACTGAGCAACAAAATGAGTACAAGAGGTGATCAGACATATGGCACCTCGACTTGCACAAGGCAAGTGAAGAAAAGCTCTCAGAATAACAAGGAATGGCCTCTCTGCGTGGATGCTGCAAGAGAACTGTTGTGCTGCTGCTGATGCTAAAAAACAAATGATGATTTGGGGCTGCTCCCCTCCTCAGAAAATGTTGAAACTTTGGAATCGGTCTCTACTCAAGAAACCCAGAAAGCTTTCCTGGAATAGACAACCCCCGAAAATCACCCCCTTGGGGATCTGCGCAATCCCTCAATGCTCTGCGCTGCCACTGAAGAAACCCCTCCAGAACTCTGCCTGAAACTCTGCAAAAAATCCTCCAAGATGTAAAGGCTGGTCCCCCACTCAAACACCCAACATAAATCCTCCTGCAAAAACCCCAATCCACACTACTGCCAGAAAGAACTGCGTCCCTCTCCCAGTGCTGCGCAATCCTCCAAAACGCTGCTGAAATTGCTGTTGGAATGCTGATAAAACTACTGCTGAAATGCCAAAGGAAATACCTTGCCTGAGCAGGCACTCGAAGTCCCTTGGGGCTAAGGGTGAGATCTTCGAACGAAGACACTCAATGCACTAAACAGTGCTACAGACTAGCTAAACACCCAGCGTGCTCAGAAGTCGAAACGACTAGCTCAAAATGCACATAACTGAATAATCCAAAATGAGGGGGCTCCTCTCTACTTTATAGCCTCTGCTTCTCACAATCCCTAGGCTCACCTCCTCTTACATGATTCCCCTCTTGCCACGTGTTTCTTCCCCCCTGCGCAATCCCTCCATGTGTCTGCGTGGGCCCTATTCCTGCGTCCCCCTTTGGCCCCCTTGGCTCCCCTTTAAGTCACAACGTTGTGCTACTAGGAAGTGACTTTTTATTCTAACAGTGAGTTATGTCCCCCGTTCTCACTTTTTTATTTACAAATAACTATAGAAGGCAAAAATTGGACAAAATCGAATATTCCAATTAGCCATGGCTAATTAGGAATATTACAGTCTCCCCCGGCAAAATGTTGCTTGTCCTCAATCAACTGAAGTGATGGATTCTGCAAGATCTTCTCACTCTCCCAAGTGGCATCCTCATCCGGCAAATTCTTCCACCTCACCAAGAATTCTCGGACCATCCTACTCCGCAGCTGCCTCTCCCTGGTATCAGTGATAGCCTCCAACTACAATACCAAATGCCCCTCGTCATCCATGGGTGTTTGCTCATCTGTCACAGTCACCTGCTGCCCCAATGCCTTTTTCAGGCATGATACATGAAAAACGTTATGAATCTTGCTGCCTTGGGGTAGCTCCAACTCATATGCAACCTGTCCAACCCTGCGTATCACCCTGTATGGCCCATAAAAGCGGGGCTTGAGCTTCTCAGCCCCCTTATGCTTTAGCGACGACTGTCGTTATGGTTGTAATCATAGGTAGACCATGTCCCCTACATCGAACTGTCTCTCCACCCGACCCCTGTCGGCATATAGCTTTTGCTAGTTCTGTGCTGTAGCCATGTTATCATTGAGAGCTCAGAGAATATCCTGACTCTCTTGGATCCAAATCTTGGCTCTAGGGGCCCTGCTATCACCAAACATCACGTCAGCAAAAGATTAAGGATGATACCCATATAAGGCATAGAATGGTGACATACCAATGAACATGTGATGTGAAGTATTGTAGCAGTACTCCCCTAGATGCAGCCACCTCAACCATGCTCGTTGCTGCCCACTGACATAGTTACGCAAGTAGCCCTCTAGCCACTTGTTAAATATCTCTGTCTGTCCATCTGTCTGTGGGTGATTACTGGTACTCGGTGTCAACTCCGTCCCCACCAACCGGAAAAGCTCCTGCCAAAACCCACCCATGAAACAACTGTCCCTGTCACTGACGATGGTCTTAGGAAGACGATGTAGCCTGAAGATCTCTCTAAAGAATAGCTCGGCCACCTATGCTACTGTATAGTGTGTGGATCTAGCAAAAAAGTGTGCGTACTTCGTCAGTCGGTCAACGACGACAAAGATGCAATCCTTGCCCTGTACCATGGGCAACCCTGTGATGAAGTCCATCGAAATACTCTCCCATTTCCCCTCCGGAATGGGAAGAGGCTGCAATAATCCCGTGGGATGGCTCATCTCTCCCTTGTTCCTTTGGCAAACATCGCAGTCCCGGATGTGTAGGAGTACGTCCTCCTTGAGGCCCTTCCATGAGAACCTCTCCCTAATGGCTCTGTAGGTTTTGTTAAACCCCTGATGCCCTGCCAATGGTGAATCATGTGATGCTTGGAGTATCTTCTTCTTGAGCTAAGACCCCTCAGTCAAGAAGATCTGGTCCCTGTAATAGATGATCTCATCAACCACCCTGTACCTGTCATCTGCCACCTTCCCATCCAAAACCTCACATGCAAACCTGTCCTTGGAGTACTCTACTAAGAGTCGAGCCCTCCAATCTATATCCAAACTCATAAGAGACAATGTTGCTGGTCTACGTGAAAGGGCATCTGCTACCATGTTGTTCTTACCCTTGACATACTCAATGTCAAAGTCATATGCTTAGACCTTGTTGATCCACTTCTGCTGCCTCTCCTGTAGCTGCTTCTTCTCCAAAAATAGCTTGAGGTTGTTGTGATCAGTCCTCACCCTGAACTTGTTACCCACCAAATACTGTCGGTACTTAGCCAATGCATGCATGATGGCCAGCATCTCCTTGTCATATATAGAATACAACCTCTCGTGCAGAAGGCGCTTCCGACTCTCAAAGGCTATAGGGTGACCTCCCTGCATCAACACTGCGCTGATCCCCTCTCCCAACGCATCACACTCCAAAGCAAATGGCTGCATAAAATTTGGCAACGCAAGCACGAGGCAGATACTCATAACCTCCTTGAGCTTGTCAAAGGTTCGTTGCGCCGTGTCTGACCAACTGAATGCCCCCTTCCTCATCAAATCTGTCAGGGGTACAGCAAGCTGCGAGAAACCTTTGACGAACTTCCGGTAGTAAGTACAAATGCCAATGAATCCTCGAAGTTCCATCACATTTCGCAGCTCTGGCCATTCTCTGATGGCCCTGATCTTCTCCTCGTGGACTCTCACTTCGTCCACTCCTATGATATGTCCCAGATACAACATCTCTGTCAACCCAAACTCACACTTGGAGAGTTTGGCATAGAACTGTTGCTCCAGTAAGATACGCAATACCGTCTCAATGTGCTAGAGATGCTCCTCCCAAGTCCTATAAATGAGAATGTCATCAAAGAATACCAACACAAACTTCCTCAAGTTACTACGGAAGATGTGATTCATGCAGGACTGAAATGTAGCGAGGGCGTTGGTTAGCCCAAAAGGCATCACCAAGAACTCAAAGTGCCCATAGTGACACCTGAAGGCGGTCTTGGGAATGTCCTGCTCCCTCACGCGAATCTGATGGTACCTAGATCTGAAATCAATCTTTGAGAAGAATTGTGCTCCCCTCAATTCGTCCATCAACTCATCGATCTTGGGTATGGGGTACCTGTTCTTCAGGGTCTTCTTGTTCAGGGCCCTGTAGTCGATGCACATCCTCAATGTACCGTCCTTCTTCACCAACACCACAGAAGAAGCAAAAGGAATCGTGCTCGGTCGAATGTGCCCGAGAGCCAGCAACTCCTGGATAGCTCGCTCAATCTCATCCCGATAGGCCTTGGGGTGCCTATAGGGGGTGGTGATCACTGCCTGTATGCCCTGCTCAAGCTCGATGGTGTGCTCAACCCCCTGATCCGGTGGTTGTCCTGGTGGAATTTCCCCAAACACTGTGGCATACCGATCAAGGATGGACTGTATCTCTGGATGTACCATCAGCCTTGTAGTCCCTGCCTCTGATGCATGCAGCTCCACTGCCCACTCTATGTCTCCCTTCCGGAAGACTGCCTCCATCCGATGAGCCGACACAGTCTGAGGCGGATATGTGTGCTGTCCCTATATCTTCTCATGCCTCCCCGCCTTCTCATCATCCCACTCCATCTCTAGGGTCTTCCAATCCGTCGTGACCTTCCCTAGAGTGATAAGCCACTGAACACCCAGTATCATGTTGGTGTCTGGGATGTCGACCACGAAAAAGTGGTCAGTCAATGTGTAGGTGCCCATCGTCACCGAAAGCTCTGGAACATAACAAGCACACGTCATGGTCTAATCTCCTGGGACCAAGACTAAAAACCCATCGAATCTCTCTGTCTGAATATCTCTTCGCTCAACCATCTGTGCATCGATGAAGTTGTGGGTCGCCCCACTGTCAACCAAAACTGATACTCGTTGGCCACGTACTATCCCTCGTACGCATAGCGTTAGATACTTGGGAACTCCTCGCAATGTTGCAAGGGCCCCTCCGGTGGGTGCAAAAGGTGCACCACCTGCTGCTGGCGGTGGCGGTGGCAAAGGTCCCTGTATGGCATGGCTATCTCCTGCCTCCACATCATCCTCGTCATCCTCTTATCCACTGCTCTCGGAGAAGAGCTCCATAAAATGTGCTTTGCCAGTAGCACATCTATGTCCCGGTGCCCACGACTCTTGACATGTGAAGCACAACCGCTTCTTCTTCAGCTCCCTCCTGACATCGTCCTCAATCTACACTCGTCCTGGATTCCCCTTTGGAGGTGGAATCCTCACATCCTTCCCCTTAGACTGAAAAGGCTGTCTTTGGGGGTAAGGTGTCCGGGTCCTGGGTAAGACATCCTGTAAGTCCCGGGTCTTGCTGATAGCATCCTGGAGTGTGGCTGGTCTAGTGGATCGGACTAGACCCCAAAGTGGCTCTGCTAACCCCTCAACATACATATAGACCCTCTGTGCCGTGGATAGGTCTGGCACCATCACAGAGACCCTCAAGAAATCTGCAATGTAGGTCTCTGGGCTCCCTGTTTGTTTGAGCCTCGTCAGCTCAACAAAATGCTGCTCTGGATCGCTTCGATCAAATCGCTCCATCAATCTCCTGGTGAACTCTGCATATGTTGTCACTGTAGAGTGCCCGAGTGTAACCATCCCGTGAAATCACCAATCTTGAGCCTCACCATCCAAATGTAACGTTGCCACCTTGATGGCCTCTGTTTTCGACATCTGGTTAAGCTGGAAATAAATGTCCAACTTCTCCACCCAAGACTTTGCCGAACTGTTTGATGAACCAACAAACGTAGGCAAGTGGAATCTACTAGCTGCACGGTGGTTGTCACCATCATGGTAATGCCGGTACCCTCTGTGATGGTCGCGGGGTCTGTTATCCCGCTAGAGCTAAACAAAGTCTCTGAATGAGAGGGCTTCCCTGAACTCCTGCCCATAGGCCTAGTACTCTACAAAATAATCGCCCATATGTTCGGGCTCTGCCTCCTATTGGGCTACGACCCCTGTGTCTTCTCCTAAGAAAGTGGGCATGGTAGAGCGTGTAGGGGCATGTGAGGCTACCTGCTGTGCAGTATCACGCTGCGCTGGCAAATGGTGGGATGCGCTTGATCCCTCACCAACCTGAAAAACCCGTGGGCTCTCACGCTGTCTAGCCTCTACTGCCGTGAATCTCTGCCCCATTACCTCAATCTGCCTCAACAGATCCTGTACTGATTTGAGGAGCATACCCGCAAATCTCTTCCTGTCCTCGTCTGCCATCTACTCTGCGTCCACTACTGACTCTTTCTGTTTTGCGTCCCCCACAAGCTCCTCCTGTTCTGCGTCCACCACAGGAACACAGTCTCCCTCCCTGTAGGTATTCTCAAACCTATGTCCAGTGTCTCTGTATCTCCTACCTCTGTAACATATGTAGGGTTTTTCCCCCGGTGTCATAGAGTGCTAGCTCCACAGGCTGAGCCAAATCTATGCTCTGATACCACTGTAATATCCCTAACCCAGAATATTCCTCAATCTCCAGCAAACTCCAACCAAAAGACGTGCAAATGATATAATAACCCAACAATGACAAAATAATAGTGGAACAACATATAATAATGTAAACTGGAAATATAAGCAGATACACAAGAAATGCAGCGAGAAATGCTAAGCCATTTTATTACACTGAGCAATAAAATGAGTACAAGAGGTGATTAGACAGATGGCACCTCGACTCGCACAAGGCAAGTGAAGAAATACTCTTAGAATAACAAGGAATGGTCTCTTTGTGTGGATGTTGCTGGAAAATTGTCCTGCTGCTGCTGTTACTAGAAAACAAATAATGATTTGGGGCTGCTCCCCTCGGAAAATGCCAAAACTCTAGAATCGGGCTCTACTCCAAAAACCCAGAAAATCTAGAAAGCCTTCCTGGAATAGCCGACCTTTGGAAATCGCCCCCTTGGGGATCTGCACATTCCCTCAATGCTCTGCGCTGCCACTGAAGAAATCCCTCCAGAACTCTGCTTGAAACTCTGCCAAAAATCCTCCAAGATGCAAGGGTTGGTCCCTCGCTCAATCACCCAGCATAAATCTTCTTGCAAAAACCCCAATCCAACACTGCTGCCAGAAAGAACTGCGTCCCTCTCCCAGTGCTGCGTAGTCCTCCAAAACGCTACTGAAACTGCTGCTGGAATACTGATGAAACTACTGCTGAAATTCCAAAGGAAATACCTTGCCCGAGCAGGCACTCGAAGTCCCCCGGGGCTAAGGGTGAGATCTCCGAACGGAGACACTCAATGCACTAAACAGTGCTACAAACTAGCTAAACTGCCAGCGTGCTTAGAATTCGAAACGACTAGCTCAAAATGCACATAACCGAATGATTAAAATGGGGGGGCTCCTCTTTCTTTTATATCCTTTGCTTCTCTTAATCCCAAGGCTTACCTCTTGCCATGTGTTCCTTCCCTCCTGCGCAGTCTCTCCATGTGTTTGCGTGGGCTCCATTTCTACGTCCCCCTTTGGCCCCCTTGGCTCCCCTTTAAGTCACAACATTGTGCTACTAGGAAGTGAATTTTTATTCTAAAAGTGAGTTATGTCCGCTGTACTCACTTTTTTATTTACAAATAACTATAGAAGGCAGAAATCGAACAAAATCAAATATTCTAATTAGCCATGGCTAATTAGGAATATTACAGCAGTAGTACCTCTCCTCGGAGACAGTTATTTCGGCTGATTAATCACCGGATGAAAGATCCCACAACAACAATTGCATCTTCCACTGCTCTGCCTCACTCTGATAGGGATTGTATCACCCTTCCTAGCTCACCAACACCTAGTCTGCCCCACGAAATTCCTCCCAGTGCTGCCTCTTGGCCCTGTGTCAGCTCTGCTAGCCTCTGTGCAACTACTGAAGCCTTTGTGTCAGCGCTTAGACCCTCTGCGTCACCCATGCTGGCCTCTTCTAGCTCTGTGCAGCTCCCAGCTGCCTCTGCATAGCACCAAGCTACCTCTGTGTCAACCTCTTCGGGCTCAGCACTGTCTTTCTGGTACTAACTCTACCTCTCTGCTATGTATTCACTGCCCCTCGCTGCTGATCACTGATTTGATTTCTCTTAGCAAACCCCGCTCTAGAAAATCGAATGACTGATCACTCTGGTGTGTTCTCCCACTGACCCTCAAGCCTCCTCTTATACTTATCTCGTCAACGGCTAATCAAGATTAGATTTTGCTTGATCCATGACTTTTGAAACCTTCTAACCCAGTTTTATATTAATAACCATTAATATTTTTTTTCCTGACTTTAGACTTAGGAACTCCATTAAAAATATTAATTATTTTAATATCTCCCAAACTGGTTAGAATTTGCCCAAACCATTTTTGGATCTTGGAGATCTCATGTGGTTTAGCCTCTCCACCAATTTTCATGGCTAGAGCACATTCGATGCTACCCCAAATCAACATAGTGAACCAAAATGATCAATTGCAAATACTTTAGATGTGAAGAGTGCTCAAGTAAATTCACAAATGAAATGAGACAAATTGCAATGAGTTAGCAATCTAAATAAAAATGAAAGAAAAACTATCTATAGATCATGAAATTGGAAGTTAGAATTATCAATTGCAAATACTTTAGATGTAAAGAGTGCTCAAGTAAATTTGCAAATGAAATGAGACAAATTGCAATGAGTTAGCAATCTAAATGAAAATGAAAGCAAAACTATCTATAGATCATGAAATTGGAAGTTAGAAATCTTCCTTGAAATTAAACTAGCATGAAAGAATTACTTGCATAGAAATGATATCAAACTTTGAGAGCATTAAAATGTAAATGATCAAGTAAAACCTAGCATGTAGTGATATTTAAGTAAGATGAAGCATCCAATAATCAACTAGCTCAAAATCAAATGCGCATTAACAGTTAGTGAATAGAGATTGAGAATGAAACTAGATCACAATATTAACAATTAGCATGAAACAAAAGAAAATGAGAAGGAAATGAAAAAAGGAAATCTCAACAAGCACACTCAAAATCTCCTTCCCTCAAAATAGAGAAGGATGGGATGCCAAGGGAAGAAACCCTAGGCTCCCATAGAAAAAAAATAGTTTATTATTAGTGATGTGAGTGCCCTTTTATAGAAATGAAAGATTGTTTTGGGAAGAGTTTACAATATTCTTTGAGAAGCAAGACTATTCTTTCCCACGAGTTACAATGAGTGATCAAGAACTACTTTGCGAGATGTTACAAGAAAAGTCTCTTGAGAAGAGACTTCAAAGTCTTCAATGAAGAATGAAATGTAAAAGTTGCAACTCTTCAAACTTGTGAGGTCTTTGGAGGAAGAAAATGGGCAGCGAAAAGAAGGTAGACTCTTGAAAAAAGATATAACCTTTGATGCAATTTGCTCCAAAATCAGTGAGGAAAGGGACTGTCCAAATCTGTTCCAAAATCAGTCCTTATCCTTTGTCCAAAAGTGGTGTGACTACCCACCAAGTCTGCCCAATAAAACAATGAGGATAAGTGAGCATACAAGAGAAACAAAGGCTGAAATACGTAAGAGAAGTTGAGTGCATGTGATGGAAAAACTTATGGATCAAATGCTAATTTAAATATGCTTATAATGCAACCAATCCTCCACTAGACCAACTTGCAAGAGATGATTTAATTAATGAAAGATGCAGCTAAGCCCAATACTTTAGCCTTCTATGCTTGATTAAACAATATGTGCGCAATAGAGAAAGAAAATTTCAATTTTAATGAGATGGAAGGTGAAAGTAGAGGCTTATGAAACCCCCTTTTGATCCTCTTCTTTTGATTTCTTTGTAGAGTCCTTGGCTTGTATGAATTATGAGTTCATTGAGATCGTTGGAGATGGCTAGTGCAACCAAAGATGTCCGCAATCTCCAAAGGCAATTGGTAACCCGCTTAAACACAACCAAAACTTGCAATGCCAAATATTAGTGCAAATGGAGACTTTCCATATGATGGTGTTAAAATTGGTGTCTAGGGCCAAATTCCACTTTGGATAGCTCATTTGATGCAGATGATGATTGCATTGAGTTCCTCTTTTCGAGAGGACCAAAATCGACCTAAAGATCATCAAATTTGGACAAGGGAAAATATGTTTTTGAGGTCAAGCCCATACATGTGCAAATTGTCAAGGTCAGCCACATCATCATTTAGGGCTCATGAAGCCCAATGGACGTGTCACTTGAGCCCCAATGACTTGTATAAATATAAGAGACCTCAAACCTCATTTGTCATCATCTCCTCACACACATTCTTCTCTCTCCTTTGATTGGTTCATACAGCGTATTGGGCATATCTACTCTCTCACACGTGTGGCAAAAAGGACAAATTTCAGGACAGATTATAGGACCGAAATTTTAGAATTTTGTTGCAGGTTTGACTAGCATTGACCAGACACTTTGACCATCAGTTTGACTACGATTTTTGGGTTAGAATTTTGTTTTTGGCAGGCCGCATTTATTGGCATGGGAACTGAGGCATTCTGTTAACTTTGACTGCAAACCAATTGTAGGGTTGACCGCAGAGTTGACAAAGTTTGACCATTGTTTTCAGGATTGTTTTGGGCTGACTCTGACCACCTTAAAAGGCCAGGTTTGACTGGGTATGACTGAGCTGCATAGAGGATGATTTGTTGTTGCGTTGACCTACGTTGACTTTCTGGTTAGGGAAGAATTTGATAGTTGTTGATTGTAGATTTAACAGGGTTGTTTTGACTGTGATTTGGCAAGTCAATTTTGACTTTTGTACTCTCTCTCTCTATTGAACATTTGGTATAATAATAAGAAGAATTGATCAAAGGTTTTTTCCCATCTTGGGGTTTTTTCCCTAGCATTCGTCAAATCTGGTGTCTTTTTGTCTTGGCTTTCCTTTTGCATTTGTTCATGTTCTATCCACAGTTACTGTCAATGTGGTTTATGGTTAAAGTGGTTGTTATTGGAAAACTAAATTGGAAATTGTCATTGGGCTGCTAAAAGGACATTTAAGTAATTGTGCTAAGCATAGAACATACCATTGTTAACTAAAATTAATAGACGACAAAGTTGGATTTGTTGTTCAACCGAGAACAAACAAATCACAATTGTTACTCAAGATATGCGCAAGCTCAAGGGAGACTACAAGAAATTGCAATCTTTCTTCCCCAAACAGAAATGCCTTTAGGCTATACATAAAAATCAATAGCTATGCAAGAGATATTCAACAAAATACAACTACAATATGATTAAAACTCAATGAAAGATACAAGTTACCTCATGCTCAAAGGCGTAACAACATAAGACCAAGCATGTGACCTCCAAAGACTTCTTTATTGCTTCATTAAAATTTTTGGTAAAGTAACAACAAGCATCTAGCTTACAACCATGGAAGAATGAGAGCTCAAGAGGCTTACATATACAAATTTGGGGGACAATCCCAATGTAAAACCCATCAACAAGTGGCAAAAGTGATTATCACAATGCAAAAACGAATTTCTCCAAGTGGTTGAGACATTGTTGTAGGTTTCGAACAAACTGATCTCCAAATCTCCGTGTTGTCTTGCGTGTGAGTGACTGAGAGAACAAGTGTGATGAAGTTGGAGTAAAGGGGAGACAAGTCCCCATGTAACTATTGTTCAAAATCTAAATAAAATCCACCACAAGACGTGTATGCAAGCTGCTATGTAGAGGATTCAACATTGGCCAACGTATCCTCTTAACCAGTGCATATTTCCCTTCTTGGTTGTGCACAAATATTGACTGACTGATGTGCGTTCTCTTGACTGATACATGCGTGTAATGGAGTTGGAGATAAATCCATGAATTCCAGCCAATATCTCATGCGAATATGCTTCCTTAATCTTTGTGTAAGCAATGTACTAGCTGTTGCATGTCTCCTTTGTTGTTCATATGCATGGAACATATGGGAGAGTGAGGTGGGAAATACCTCCATTCACACTTTTAACCTTATACTTTAGACAATAGATAATATCCCCATAAAATTTTATTACACCTTCAATAACTCGTGGGGCCTCTTTGACACTAATGTGAGCCTCTTTGACTCGGCTATTTTGGGAAATTTGACTTGTGTGCCTTAGGTGGATGCCCAATCAACTTTAAAACTTAGATTTTAACTTCACTTGAATGGCCATGTCATTTTCTTTTGTTTTTTTTTTTTTACCTTTGAGAGCACCATTTATATGCTCCAATATTTAATTTTTCTAATTTTCAGCCACTTTTGCCACTTGAGTTAGGAAAAATGGGTTTTGGGGGTGATTTATTGGTTTTTTGACCCCCAAAGTGTGTCATAGAAAAATGTTGAGGTGGAGAGGATGAATTTTCAGTATTCATACACACCCAACATCTTCTGACATCACTTATTTACATTTTATATAAGAATAAATTAAAAACAAATCCCGTCTCACGGGAAATCTTAATTATTAAAAAATCCAATCTAGACTTAGTCAAATTCTGCGAAACTTTATAGATGACCTAGCATGGTAATCTACATCAACGTTAGACACTAGCACCCAAGGCACAATCTTCAAGCTGTCACCCCAGCTTTGGGGGTATATGTAAGTGAAAAATTTAGCTAGTCATTCGTCGCTGAAAAGAGTGAATACTTAGCTATGTAAAAAAAACACTCTAGGGTGTACTCGCTAATAGAGTCCCAAGTCTCCTAGGCCTGTTACAAATCTTTACTCATCATGCTAGCAACATTTTTATAATTCCCCGTAGGGTTGTGGAATTTGAAAACAAAACGAAGAAAGGGTAGAGAGAAAGGGGCTAGAATGCCCTGCTAACTTTTGGAACTCTGAAATTTTTTTGATGTATACTTTTTGTGTCTTGGGCTATGGAGTCTTCATCTTTGATAAGTGCAATTCAATAGTCAACATTTGTCTCCACATGGGGACACGTGCTAGATTTTCATGAAAGCATGCGAGAACATGGAATCTGCATCCAAGTCAAACATCAAAACACAATCAGTAGTACTTGTACCTGCATCCACCACATATGTTAGAATAATCCAAAAATCAACATGACATGGATAAAATGCTGAAAGGAAACGCATAAATAAATAACTAAGTTTAACTATAAGAACAAGAAATGAAAAGAGAGTAGGCTTAGGGATATAATAAAAATATGCTCCCATGGTCATCAAATGTTTTCGGTGAAGTCCATCTTGAGAACCTGCCTACTCACAGGCAAACCCATAGGCTCCTTTTCTTATGTGCCTTGTCCAATCCTAACTATCTTGGGACTTTGACTTGCCCCAATATTGACTTGTTTGTGCCCATTAGATCTATTTTGCCTCCTTTTTCTTTTGCCGAGTGTCAACTTGTTGAGGCTTGACCCTATCGAAAATTGACGATCTACTTTTTACATCTTTTTTCATTTTCAGCTATTCTGTTTTCTTCTTGGTAAGTTGTAATAGTGACGATGATGCAACTACTACCAACCCTTTTACCTTGTCTTCAAAACGTCCAGATGGAAAATATGAAGTACCCAAGTGTTTTGTGGTATGCCCAACTTCTTTATTCTTAATCTGCTCTGTCAAGGGTGTTGGGAAGTCGTCAACAGTGCATAACTCTCTGGCTTGTATGATCCACAAATTATTTTGTTGTTTGGTTCCCTTGGATTCTGTTGTAGCAGCTACAACCACCCTCTAAAATTTCGCCTTAACCTATTTTGGAGCCTCCCCTACCAACCTTACACAACACTTTGTCTTTCTTCGTCAAGTACTCAAGCTTCAGTGCTTTCCTCGCACAAAGGTACCCTGTCGATCACAATTGATCCATTTCCCTCATAGGCTGCTCATTCATACTTGGTCCAGCTGCAAGCTGAGCAGCTTCCCCTTGAAAATTGCGCATTCTTGGAGGGCAACTAGCCATTCCTTCCAGGAATTGCGCAATCCTCTCCGATAGCGTGCTGGTCTCCAGGATTGCGCAATCCTGCCAGCCAACACTCCCAGTAGGATTTGCACAATTTTTCCCATCAACAGCTTGTTCAGCCCAGGATTTGCGCAAATTTGGGAAGCAATCAGCTGCTGGGCCCAGAAATTGCAAATCCCCTTGGGCAATCAGCGCAGCTTATAGTCAGGAATGCGCATTTTTCCCAAGCAGTTGAGCACTGGCATGCATGGACAATCCGGTTGACCAGTTCCACCTGGGATCGAGGAAACTTGACTTACATGCATGCATGACTTGATCTTCCCGGAATAGCAAGAGGCGACACGCAAAAGGTATCCCATGATTCAGGGAATTATTTTTAGCAGCTGGGGGTTACATGCAAAGTTGTTTTAGGAGTTTCCCTCCAAGTGTCGCTTTTTCCTAGATTTGTGGCATGCGCATCTTGAGACCAAACTTATTTATTCGACGCATCAGAGCCCATTCATTCACATCGATCTTGGAGCTCTGACATCCCACAACACATCCTGGACTCTTCGACACATCCGGCTCAACTATTCACGGTTAAGTGGCCTCAACTTGTCTTTTTTAACATTTCTGTTGCTTTTTGTGTATTCGCTTGTGTGAGTGTTGTTTGCTTGATTTCTTTGAACGCCTGTTGTCGTTTACATATATTCTAGCTTGTCCTAGCTTTGTTTCAATTTTCATTGCTATCTCACTACTGTCGCATGCATGACACTGTTTTGCATGGATGTTCGCCCAATCGACGAATGACCTCACCCACATGCATGTTGATCTATTTACTCAATCTTCCATTCATGTTTTGCATGCACTGTTTATCACTTCTGCTATCACTTAGTGTCGCCATGCATTTCATTGACTTGCTTTTAGTTTCCCGTCGACAAGTCGGGTCAACCTTGGCTCGGTCTCTGCCTTCCCAAGGCTGCTTTGTGCAATCTGGAGAAGGAAGGCTCACCTTCCTTTCTAGATTTGCGCATTCTGGCCCAACATCGACCTCTTGGACTGAATTGCGCATTTTTGGAGGTCAGTGGCTGCTTGGCCCAAAAATTTGCGCAAAACTGTCCCTGGGCCAACTATCTTTCCCAGCTAGAATCGTGCATTGCGCAATCCCAACAGCCGACTGCCCAACTGGATTGTGCATTTTGCAGATCCAGTAACCAGTCCAGCCTCCCAGTCAGCCTAGACTGCCTTTTGCGTAGTTCTGACAGCCAGTCACTCAGCCTCCCAGTGAAATTTGCGCAATCTTGCTCATCAGTTCCCCAGGTATGTGCTGCGACCTTCCTCGAATTTGCTTTGTTTTCACTGACATATTTCTTGCCATGTAGGCTGCTTGTTTCCAGTTCTTTCAAGTGTTCATTTATCTCAAGCTTCCAAGAGAACAAGATCCCAGGCCACTGATGGTGTTGCAGTTGGAACAACAGTTGAACAGGGGTCCTCTAGCATGTCGATCTACGAAGATACAAAGTTGTATCTAGACAATGACATCAAACTGAAGTGGGAAGAGGTGAATGAAACATTCCCAGGTACTTTTGGGGAAGACCTTGAAGACCGTCAGGTGTACGTAAACATTCATAAGTCTGCCTTGTACCATATTGCATGTAGATACCTCGCATTCCCATGTGCAGATATGATTCATTGGATCGTCTCTCACACTGACCCTGAGACGATGACCTTAGCAATGTAAGTGGGATTAAGCTTGCAACCTTCTGAGCATGAGACTAAGATGAGATGTATCAGATGAACGAGCCCATGACTGTCATGACCCCTCCGTTCAGCTTGCCCAACAGCAAAGGTCACTCCAGAGATATTCTTAAGGTTTGGGTAAAGGAACGAGCT
The DNA here is from genome assembly GCA_000404065.3 of Pinus taeda. Taxonomy (NCBI): domain Eukaryota; kingdom Viridiplantae; phylum Streptophyta; class Pinopsida; order Pinales; family Pinaceae; genus Pinus; species Pinus taeda. Next base: position 67,668 of record APFE030857459.1, read on the forward strand.
CGTTTCAAGATGACCCCTAATCGGATCTATAAGACGAAGATATTGAGGAAGGCATACCAATACTTGGTCATATTCGCATGTTCATTGAATGGCCAAGCAAGCACTGAGACCTTCCCTCAGAGTTGGGTGGTCGTACTAGACCAATTGGCTAGAGAAGGAAGACCATGCAACTGGTCCAACATACTGCCTCACCAGCTGAAGGAGCAAGTCACGAAGGCTCGACAGTCGCTCGAAGACATGCATGCAGAGATTTATATGTTCGCCTACATTCTAGATGCACTCTGTGCCCAACATGAGTTCCCGAGCTTAGAGTGGGCATGGTCATCGGCGGAGACTGTTGTGAACACATATTTCAAGCTATTCTCTGAGTGTAGCTTCAGAGGAGTGATCAAACTGCTATCCGACCATCTTGTCGCCCCAACGTACAGGTTGATATTCGAATAGAATCCACCCTACATGTCAAAAGAAGCGATGAAGGCATTGTTAGGCATTGCAGATTGGTATGCCTCATCGAACGACACGTTCATTCGAGTGTTAAGTGCGGAGAATCGTTCGCATGTTCTGCCAAAGTTTGCTTTGGATGTGCTTGTCATGCAGGAAGTAGTGTATCATATCTCAACGTGATTAACAGCTAGGCTACAGCAGAAGAAGAAGGCACCTTGGCCCACTCTTTTGTTGCAGATTGGGTTGTATGAGATCCAGAGCGTCAAGCAAGCAAATGTCGAAGTTGAACAAATGAGGATGTACTCGTTCGACCTCCGAAGCTTCAACCCGTATGACCCACGTTACATTGTGAAGGATCACTACATGAGAGTTTAGTTCAATTGGATCCATGGGGCATTTCATTGGGCCGAGGAAGACTCATGGAGCTATTGTTAACATCATTCCAGACCCAATGAACAGGTTGGTTTCGCCATAGAATGGTTAGCATGACAGCATGAAGCAGCACCACGGAGAACACCAGTAGTAGCAGCAACAATAGAGGCAGCAGAGCCAATCATACCTTTGCGCGACAAAAGGAAGAGAAAGATTGTCAACCGCATGGAGGAGGAACAAAGCTGCAAGTTTCTAGCAGATCCACTTGTAGAACAAGCATCTATGGCTATTAAACAGAAGAGGCAGCAACGCGACAAGCGAATCGCGTGAAGGGAGAGGGATCAAAAGAGAATGGAAGAAGCAGAGAAGGAGTTGCATGAGTTGAGGGAGCAACTCCAGAAAGAAAAAGAGTTGCGCCAACATGATAAGGAAGCGCAACAATAGCAAATTCAGCAGGGGGCGCATCACATGCAGATAGACGAAGCAACGCCCATGCAAGTAGTTGATTCTTCTGAACATCTGGCATCAAGCGAACAGGGTGAACCCTCACAGGGGCAAGACTTTGCTCATGAGATAGAATAGGCTTTTGAACAGTTGGATGTAGACATGGAGCAGCAGGAGTTGGGATAGGATACCGACCTCATGCCTCACCACAGAGAGGCCGGCTCGCCCGCTTCCATGCAGATGATGAGCAAGTCTCGAATGACCAAGGATGCACTGAGATCCTTGGTGGTCAGTCGGAAGCAGAGATGCGCGACAACTCCTTTGATGAGTCTCAACATAGAGTTGTGCACCCTAACAGAGTATCAATTATAGAGGACTGAACATCCCTTGCGCAAGTTGAAGAACAAGTGATCATGACCAATGTGCACAAAGACCCATCTGCTGTGGCCGATGCAACTAGAGTGTATGTCGAAGCCACTAGCTCTAGTGTTCGCTCCCTCATAGCTGAGAATGAGCAAATGGCGAAGGAACTACAGGTGGCCAAGCAGGGAGAAGACATGGTGACAATGTCTGCCCGACCTAAATTGAAGAAGGCAATACTGGAGGAAGTGTTGTCCTTGGACACGGTTATGCGAGCATTGTACTCCAAGTTCGGTACTGTGCATCAAGCAGTCGTTCATCTTCACGGATGGCAGCATCCATGTGTAAGAAGAGCCGGCATCTTGAAGAACATAAATGCCGCTGTTGATAACATGTGAGCATGGACGATGAAGTATAAAGGAGCCCCGCTTCATTTGCCAAATATGATGAAGGCCAATGTGGTTGAGCTGCAAGCACGTATCTAGAGTCAAATCCGGAACTATGAGGACCTACCACAACTCATCACTGGAATACAAGCTTCCCATGCACGAGTATTCAAGAGCATGGAGGTTGTTGTGCTCACATATGCGATTCCATCACTTGGGACTCTCACCCAAGCGAAGACCAAGAAGCAGGTCCAACAGGAGCTTGACTCGTATTTCGACGAGTTGATGCACGTCGCCACTAGTCCAGACTTTCCTATCAGTGTAGACATCATGTGCAAGTATGTTGCTGGTCCAGCCACATTGAGGACAATGATGCGCATGCTTTCAGATGAGTTGGACAGTGGAGCCCAAGCAATGTACTTGGATGCCATGGAGGCAAGGTTCAGGTTCCAGACGAATGTCATAGCGAAACACACAGACATTATCAGAGACTACCAATCTTAGCACCAATATGTTACTATTGATCAAAATGAGGATGTCGAGCAGTTGGACTTCTATAGTTGTCTAAGTCAGAGTGGTGTCTAGTTTGGCTTGTTCAATCCATTGTTCACATGGGTACATGTGCATTCTAATGATGAATCATGTCAAGTGTAAGTCAAGTCTCAAGAGTGAATGTAACAGTCATAGAGTAGGTGAAGAGTCATGAGGGTAGTTGAACGCTCACAAAGGGGAATGTCAAGGGTCACCTCAGACTTTGCTATAAATAGTCCCTCATAACTCATTGTATAGGCTTTTGGTCAGCCAAGCTTCTACTAAGACTATCTTGAAGAAGGCTTGGATAGTATTGTAACGTGCCTTGGCTTCTCCACTGCACGGAGCTAGTACATCTCTTTAGAGGAGGAGGCAGATGTGGCTGTAACGTTCCACTGATGGGGCTAGTAGGTTTACATGGTGTATTGTATGATTGTGATTTGCACTTCTTTATATAATAAAAGCCAACACATTTTCATGCATATGTTGTTATTGTAGTTGGACTGCTCCGATTGCCTTAATGATATATGTTGTTTAACATACGTACTTTTATATGAACTGATTGTATGCAACTATATGAATCTTGTTGTTAATGTGTTGCATATGTTTTTAATCTTGTCACTGTCCATGTCGATTGCTCTGTCAGACATCAGACAAACCTTTCTCTGAACCTTGTTATATCAACCGTCACACTCGTCTCAGACTGATCCGTGAGTGTTGTTCGTGTTATCTTACCTTATATGTTGTGACTGACGCATTCGTGTCAACTGCTCTGCCGGAAGCTGTGCATGTCCTTTGTGTTGTGTGTTCCTAGCCGTTGAGTTGGGACTAATCCCTTTCAACTTGGAACTCACCTTCACCTTCCTCTCCCTTTGAAGTGTTGGAACCTCTCATACTCATTCCTTGACTCGCTGCATCAGTCACACCCTTGCTACTGATAGAGTTATCTTACTTGCCTCTGTGCAACATCGCGGTCAAGGCATTACCTTACGACCCACCACTGGGACTCCTACACCAAACGGTTTGAGGTCTAATTGGGACTTCTTACTGGGGAGATCCCTTTGACATGTTGGCGGGTCAAGCACCGTCATTGTTTCTAGCGCTAGGAGTGCTTGATGACAAGCAGTGTCCTCTCATCCAGTTTTGAACATGTGCATATCTTTCATGGAGTCTTGCATTCTTCTTCCCCCGAGGTGTTTTTCGAATCGTGAAGATGTCTCCATCTTGAGGAAGCTTTTCAATCTCTTGTCCACTCACACATATGATGGTGAAGGCGAAGTGGCTTGGCTTAAGCACTTACATAACTTTCTTTCCATGATTTATGAGGAAGATGACTTTACTGACAAACAGGCGGTCTGCTGCCTGCATTCACATTTCGCGAATCTCCATTTCGTTGGGTGCTCAGCCTACCAGCTGACATTGTGCACTCATGTGAGCACTTTTGTGATCTTATTGAAGACATGTTCCATCATTTTGATCCAGACCATCTTGATCGGAAATTGTTACGACAACAGAGGGCTCTGCATGAATGTATTATTGATTTTTGGCAGCGCTTTCGTGACTTGCAGTTTCAAGCTTCGAAGAGCTAGATGAAGTTCACATATCTTTGGGATCAGTTCGAGTATTGTCTTAAGAAATCTGCCCATCCGAAAAGAAAGCTTGATGTCAAGCCTCGCTCAACCTTCTTCGTTGATGGAACTACGCAATCCCATGTGGGAGTAGGCACTGTCTCAACGGACTGTCTGCCTCCCTCTCATTTAAGAGTTCCACCATCGCCTAGTGATGTTGAGGATCATGTTTGCACATCTGTTCAACTTTCATACCTTCTCAACATCTCTCCACTCAATTTTCATGCAGAGTTGGTTGTTAGTCCTTTGAGTTCCCATATGCATTCTTTTCTTCGACCTTCGTCTTCGCATTGAAGTGTTCCTCCGGATGATGTTGTCTTGTGTTCGTCCATTCTGGACTCTTCACTTGTTGTGAATGAGGAACAACCCACTGACAGAGTTGGTGTTGCACAACCAACATGCGCTGTCATCCATGAAGAGTATGAGTGGGAGCTTGAACATCAACACTCGGCGAAGGATGACTCCCTTCCATCTGAGCCCCCTCCATTCTTTCCTAGCTTCTTTGGTGAACTTGCCATCCATGATTTTGCATGTGTGTCTTCATCCACAGATGCATCCATTATTGATCACTCGCAGGACTCACCGGATGATAGTCCATCATTCGACAATGGAGAGGATAAGTTATTCATTGAAGATTCACTTGATCCTTTATCTGTCTTTTCTGGAAATACAGAGGATGAGTTCGTTCGCTTTTCATCTACCCCTCTGTTTGATTCATCTGATCATGAGGATGCCGAAGAATTCATTGATTTTTCTGATCGTGGCGATCGTGATCCATTTGCTTCCATTCTTTATCATGATCATGAATCTATCGCAATTGATCTTTCGAAGCCATTGTTTATGATGATCTACTTGATAATGAAGTTGAGACACCCAACACTGTCGAGGCACTACAGCCTGAGCTGATGGTTATGTCAGGCCCTCGCTCTCTTGGGGTAAGTCTCACTTCCGATCATGAAACTATTCAATCACCCAAGGCTCCTCATCACTTGTCTGTATGCATTGAAGGCCCATCTCACACACAAATCGCACTTCCTCCACTTGAACTGCACGATCCCATTTCTCATGCATTGGAAGAGTCTTACATTGCAAGTACTCGTTCGCGACGCAAGTTATCTTTGTTTCTTTCGTTTGCTTGCATGTCTCAGTCAAGAGTGTGCTTTTGCTTCAAAGTTGCATGTAGTGTCACACAACACCATGATAAGCCCACAGACTGTTCGTCATGCACATGCACTCACTTATGTCCTGTGGGCACATTGAAACACGAAGTGTGGAGCCATCCTCACTGTTATATCTTTCTTGTATGTTGGTCCGCACAACTAGTTTACTCGCGGACCAAGCCTTCACCCACATGGGTCTACCAATGCGTCGGTGGCTGCATTGGAAGTATCACTTCACGTGATCAGGCCCATGCACCGTTAGTGTAGGAGTAGGAGTAGTGTTTACTTTCAGTTTTTTGCTTTCATGCTTGTTTTCTTTCATGCTTTGTTTGCTTGCTTTGCTCTCATTTTTGCTTTTGCTTTTTTTGGCTTTGTTATTATTTCGTTTGCTTGTTTCGTTCGTAGGTAAGTTTTGCATGAAACCATGTGTGACTCATGAAACGAGCTAGGTAAAGTACAAGAGGGTTTGTACAACTATTGTTACTTGGTTATCTGTCATCTTTCCTCTGTATGATGAACTTGTTACTCTTAGTCTATGATACGTCGAAAGAAAATATGTACTCTTCGAAGTGAACCTTGGTGCAAGTACAATGCTTGCACGCTAACTAGTGTCACCTTCTATAGTCGATTGTTTTTGGGTTAACCCTTGTCAGCTCAGTTAAGTAGAGTAAACCTTAACAGGCATGTTAGAGATATACTAAACCACTCCTTTGCTAGAACAACCTCCTCTGCTCTCAATAAGTCGGGATCCCTCTTCCGCCTCTGAAATGAATAAGTGTTATGCACAGTGAAAATGAAAAAAAATGAAAAGTCAAAAAATTGAAAATGAAAAATGAATAAGGTGAAAGAAGAGAAAGGCTTCCTGCGCAGGGAGGTGATGCAAGTAACTCCATCGGGATACTGACCAAGCTCGCTGGCAGTGGAGCCATGCTTGTGTTCCTATGTGACTCCACCGGGGTACTGTCTAGGCTTGCTGGTAGTGGAGCAACACCAGAGATGAAACGAAGCGTCTGACGACTATACGTCTTGTGCACCTATATACCCCTCAACCCCAATCAAAACAACTATGTTGCCTTGGCTTGGAATCTGTGTCAATCTACCAAGATTCTGGCAGATGCTACATCTTACATCAAACTAGTGTGAAGCCAAGATGAGCTAAGAATTGAACAATACTCCCAGAGGTGTTAGACTCATTTTCACGAACAAGGTCCATTCAGAGAGCTGGAGTTCTACCAGTGTGTCGCCAAGTGTTGTAGCGGCTACAACCACTCTCCAAAATTTTGCCTTAGCCTGTTTTGGAGCCTCCCGTACCAACCTTACACAACACTTTGTCTTGCTTCGTCAAGTACCCAAGCTTTAGTGCTTTCCTCGCACAAAGGCAGCATGTCAATCACAGTTGATCCATTTCCCTCACAGGTTGCTCATCCGGACTTGGTCCAGCTGCAGGCTGAGCAACTTCCCCTTGAAAATTGCGCATTCCTGGAGGGCAACCAGCCTTTCCCTCCAGGAATTGCGCAATCCTCTCTAATAGCATGTTGGTCTCCAGGATTGTGCAATCTTTCCAGCCAACCCTCCCAGCAGGATTTGCACAATTTCTCCCATCAACAGGGTTTTCAGCCTAGGATTCACGCAAATCTGGGCGGCAGTCAGCTGCTGGGCCCAGAAATTGTGCAATCCCCTTGGGCAGTCAGCGCAACTTACAGTCAGGAATGTTCATTTTTCCCAAGCAGTTGAGCACTGACACGCATGGACAGTCAGGTTGGCCAGTTCCACCCGGGACCAAGGAAACTTGACTTGCATGCATGCATGACTTGATCTTCCCAGAATAGCAAGAGGCAACATGCAGAAGGTATCCCATGATTCCGGGAGCTATTTTTAGCAACCGAGAGTTACATGCAAAGTTGTTTTAGAAGTTTCCCTCCAAGTGTCGCTTTTTCCTAGATTTGCGGTATGCGCGTCTTGAGACCAAACTTATTTATTCGACGCATCAGAGCTCATTCATTCACATCGATCTTGGAGCTCTGACATCCCATAACACATCTTGGACTCTTCGACACATCTAGCTTAGCTATTCATGGGTAGGTCGCCTCAACTTGTCTTTTTCAGCATTTCTATTGCTTTTGTGTATCCTCTTGTGTGAGTGTTGCTTGCTTGATTTCTTTGAACGCTTGCTGTCTTTTACATATATTCTAGCTTGTCCTAGCTTTGTTTCAATTTTCATTGCTATCTCACTGCTGTCGCATGCATGAAACCTTTTTGCACAGACGTTCGCCCAACCAGCGAATGACCTCACCCACATGCATGTTGATCTGTTTGCTCAATCTTTCATTCATGTTTTGCATGCACTGTTTATCACTTCTGCTATCACTTAGTGTCGCCATGCATTTCATCGAATAACTTGCTTTCATTTGCCCATCGGCGAGTCGGGCCAACCTTGGCCCGGTCTCTGCCTACACGAAGACTGCTTTGCGCAATTTGGAGAAGGAAGGCTCACCTTCCTCTCTTTGCGCAATTTGGAGGAAGGCTCACCTTCCTCTCCAGATTTGCTTATTTTGGCCCAACACTGACCTCCTGAATTGAATTGCACATTTCTGGAGGTCAGTGGCTGCTTGGCCCAAAATTTTGTGCAAAACTGTCCCTGGGCCAGCTGTCTTTCTCAGCTGGAATTGCGCATTGCGCAATCCCAACAGTCAACTACCCAATTGGATTACGCATTTTGCAGATCTAGTAGCCAGTCCAGCCTCCCAGTTAGCCCAGACTGCCTTTTGTGTAGTTCAAGCAGCCAGTCACAGCCTCCCAGTGAAATTTGCGCAATCTTGCTCATCAATTCCCCAGGTATGTGTTGTGACCTTCCCCGGATTTGCTTTGTTTTCACTGACATATTTCTTGCCATGTATGTTGCTTGTTTTCAAATCTTTCAGGTGTTCATCTGTCTCAATGGCTTCCATGAGAATAAGATCTCAGGACACTGATTGTGTTGCAGTTGGAACAATAGTTGAACAGGTATCCTCTAGCATGTCGATCTACGAAGATACGAAGTTGTATCTAGACAAGGACATCAAACTGAAGTGGCAAGAGGTGAATGAAACAATCGCAGGTACTTTTGAGGACGACCTTGTAGACTGTCAGGTGTATGTAAATATTCATAAGTCCATCCTGTACCAGATTGCATGTAGATACCCCGCGTTCCATGTGCAGATATGATTCATTGGATCGTCTCTCACACTGACCCCGAGACGATGACCTTGAGCAGTGCCAGTGGGACGAAGCTTGCAACCTTCTGGGCACGAGACTACGATGAGATGTCAGATGGACAAGCCCATGACTGTCATGACCTCTCCATTTAGCTTGCCCAACAACAAAGGCCACTCCAGATATATTACGAAGGATTGGGTAAACGAGCCATCTCGTTTCAAGATGACCCCTAATCGGATCTATAAGACGAGGATATTGAGGAAGGCATGCTAATACTTGGTCATATTCACATGTCGACTGAGTGGCCAAGCAAGCACTCAGACCTTCCCTCAGAGTTGGCTGGTCGCGCTAGACCAACTGGCTAGAGAAGGAAGACAATGCAACTGGTCCAGCATACTAGCTCATCAGCTGAAGGAGCAAGTCATGAAGGCTCGACAGTCGCCCAAAGACATGCATGCAGAGAGTTATATGTCCGCCTACATTCTAGATGCAGTTTGTGCTCGACATGAGTTCTCGGGCTTAGAGTGGGCATGGTCACTGGCGGAGATTGTTGTGAGCACACATTTCAAGCTATTCTCCAAGTGTAGCTTTAGAGGAGTGATCAAACAGATGCTCGACCATCTTGTCGCCCCAATGTACAAGTTGATATTCGAACAGGATCCACCCTGCATGTCAGAAGAAGCGATGAAGATATTGTTACGGATTGCAGATTGGTATGCCTCACCAGACGGCATGTTCATCCGAGCGTTTAGTGCGGAGAAGCCTCTGCATGTTCTGCCAAAGTTTTCTTTGGACGTGCTTGTCATGCAAGGAGTAGTGTATCATATCTCAGTAAGATTAACAGCTAGGCTGCAACAGAAGAAGAAGGCACCTTTGCCCACTCTTCCATTGCGGATTGGGTTGTACGAGATCCAGAGTGTCAAGCGAGCGGATGTCGAAGCTGAACAAATGAGGAAGTACCCGTTCGACCTCCGAAGCTTCAACCCATATGATCCGCATTGCATTGTGAAGGATCACTGCATGAGAGTTCATTTCAATTGGATCCATGGGGCATTTCATTGGGTCGAGGAAGGCTCATGGAGGTATTGTTACCATCATTCCAGACCCAATGAATAGGTCGGTTTTGCCGTAGAATGGTTAGCACGGCAGCATGAAGCAGCACCATGGAGAACACCAGTAGTAGCAGCAGTACTGCAACAACAGAGGCAGTAGAGCCAAGCATACCTGCACGCGACAAAGGGAAGAGAAAGATTGTCGACCGCATGGAGGAGGAACAAAGCTGCAAGTTTCGAGTAGATCCTCTTGTAGAACAAACAGTTATGGCTATTCAACAGAAGAGGTAGCAACGCGACAAGCGAATCGTGCGAAGGCAGCAGGTCAGAAGAGAATGGAAGAAGCAGAGAAGGAGTTGCATGAGCTAAGGGAGCAACTCCAGAAAGAACAAGAGCTGCGCCAACATGAGAAGGAAGCGCAGCAAGAGCAGATTCAGCAGGGGCACATCACGTGCAGACAGACAAAGCAGCGCCCATGCAAGTAGTTGATTCTTCTAAACAGCTCGCATTAAGCGAATAGGGTGAACCCTCACAGGGACAAGACTTTGCTCATGAGATAGAACAAGCTTTTGTACAGTTGGATGCAAACATGGAGCAGTAGGAGTTCGGATAGGATACCGACCTCATGCCTCACCACAGAGAGGTCGGCTCGCCCGCTTCCATGCATCCAGATGATGAGCAAGTCTCGAATGACAAAGGATGCACTAAGATCCTTGGTGGTCAGCTAGAAGGAGAGATGCACGACAACTCTTTTGATGAATCTCAACATAGAGTTGTGCACCCTGACAGAGTATCAACTCTGGAGGACCGAACATCCCCTGTGCAAGTTGAAGAACAAGTGATCGTGACCGATGTGCACAAGGACCCAACTGCTTTGGCCGATGCAACTAGAATGTATGCTAAAGCCACTAGCTCCAATGTTCGCTTCCTCATAGCTGAGAATGAGCGAATGGCGAAGGAACTACAGGTGGCTAAGCAGAGAGGAGAGTTGGTGACAATGTTTGCCCGAGCTGAATTGAAGAAGGCAATACTGGAGGAAGTGTTGTCCTTCGACATGGTTATGCGAGCATTGTACTCCAAGTTCGGTAACGTGCATCAAGCAGTCGTTCATCTTCACGGATTGCAACATCCGTGTGTGAGAAGAGCTCGCATCTTGAGGAACATACAACAACCGTTCATAGCATGCGAGCATGGACGATGAAGTATAAAGGAGTCCTTCTTCATTTGCCAAAGATGATGAAGGCCAATGCGGTCGAGCTGCAAGCACGTATTCGGAGTCAGATCCGGAACTATGAGGACCTACCACAACTCGTCACTAGCATACAGACTTCCCATGCACAAGTATTCAAGAGCAAGGAGGTTGTTGTGCAACATATGTGATTCCATCACTTGGGACTCTCACTTAAGTGAAGACCAAGAAGCAGGTCCAACAGGAGCTTGACTCGTAATTTGACGAGTTGATGCGCGTCACCACCAGTCCAGACTTGCCTATCAGTGTAGACATCATGCGCAAGTATGTTGCTGGTCCGGCCACATTGAAGACAATGATGCGCATGCTTTCAGATGAGTTGGACAGAGGAGCCCAAGCAATGTACTCGGATGCCATGGAGGCAAGGTTCAGGTTCCAGATGGATGTCACAACAGAACACACAGACACTATCAGAGACTACCAATCTTGGCACCAATATGTTACTGTTGATCAGCATGAGGATGTCGAGCAGTTGGACTTCTATAGTTGTCTAAGTCAGAGTGGTGTCTAGTTTGGCTTGTTCAAGCCATTGTTCACAAGAGTCATGAGGGTAGTTGAACATTCGCAAAGGGGAATGTCAAGGGTCACCCCACCCTTTGCTATAAATAGTCCCTCATAACTCATTGTATAGGCTTTTGGTCAGCCAAGCTTCTACTAAGACTATCTTGAAGAAGGCTTGGACATAATTGTAATGCGCCTTGGCTTCTCCACTGCATGAAGTTAGTACATCTCTTTGGAGGAGCAAGCGGATGTGGCTGTAACATTCCATTGATGGGGCTAGCAGGTTTACATGGTGTATTGTATGATTGTGACTTACACTTCTTTATATAATAAAACCTAACGCATTTTCATGCATATGTTGTTATTGTAGTTGGACTGCTCCGGTTGCGTTAATGATATATGTTGTTTAACTTATGTACTTGTATATGAACTGATTTGTATGCAATTATATGAATCTTGTTGTTTATATGTTGCATATGTTGTTAATGCTGCCACCGTCCATGTCGATTTCTCTGTCGGACATCAGACAGACCTTTCTTTGAACCTTGTTATATCAACCGTCACACTCGTCTCGGATTGATCCGTCAGTGTTGTTCGTGTTATCTTACCTTATATGTTGTGATCGTCGCATCCGTGTTGACTGCTCTATCGGAAGTTGTGCATGTCCTTTGTGTCGTGTGTTCCTAGCCGAGTTGGGATTGATCCCTTTCAACCTGGAACTCACCTTCACCTTCCTCTCCCTTTGAAGTGTTGGAACCTCTCATACTCATTCCTTGACTCGCTGCATTAGTCACACCCATGCTACTGACAGAGTTATCTTACTTGCCTCTGTGCGACATCGCGGTCAAGGCATTACCTTACGACCCATTGTCAGGACTCTTACACCAAATGGTCTAAGGTCTAATTGGGACTTCTTATTAAGGAGATCCCCTTGACATGTTGGAGGGTCCAGCACTGTCAATAGATTCTCAAAATGAAATCTTCGTTCTAGCTCCCGATCAAGCCAAACAACAGTATTATGTGGCATGGGGATGGTGGCATAGGATAGGTCCATCTGAAGGCTACTGTATATATTTGTTGCCCATTTCCTTGATAAGATCATACCCCATGCGTTAGGTCAATCTATCACAACAATATCCATAGTGATCACTATGTTTGGGTATGCTGCTAGGTGAACTTTTAAATCCTTGATGAACCCACATACTTCAATTCTTTTTGAGTCCGTTGACCTTGCCGCCTACAACTACCTACATTTAGCGAGAAAAACCTTTAACTCCACAAGGTGTGGTTGGTGGCAAGGAACCTAGAGAAGGGGCTGTCATTTATTCCCAACTCTCTTGGTTGAAGCTATTTCCTAGATTAGCTATGGGGGGTGGTCTCTAAAATAAAATTAAGTTAAAGATGTGAGTTTTCTAGGAGAGTTGTTAGAGTTAAATCGATTACTTCTTAATGTTCATAAGCAAAAAGTGATATGAGCAATAACCATCAATACTTAAATAAGCATAAAGCATATGAAAACTAGTGCCTTCAAAGTATCGCTCTTTAAAATGAAATTGTATTTTCTTAAATGAAGTGAAATGCTTTCAATTGGAAAGTGAAATTAATCCTGAAAAGTGAAACAAGAAACTATTAGCACAAGATACTATAAATGCAAGATTCAAGAATGTTTTTAAGATAAACAAATTTATGAATCAAAGCATGTGAATCTATCTTGCCCAAAAGGAAAAAATTAGTAATCTACCTATCAGAATGTAAATGACATGATAGAAAAAACTCAAATGTTAGACCAAGATGACAACATGCAATTAAGCTTGCAACCCAAAATAATAGTACTTGAAAGTGAAATCAACCATTCATGACTATATGCAATTAAGTTACAAACGTAAGCCAATATCCAAGTACAAGAAAATTAAACTTGTTGCAAAATTTAGAGATTACAATGCTTGCATCCAAAGTGCCTCTTGAAATAAGATTTGCATGTGAAACTTTAAACCATCAAGATAGCGAGAAATTTGAGAACTTTGTAAGTCAAGTAAATGTGATGAAAGAGTGCTCTTGGTTTATTTTATTAGTTAGCTTTAAAACAAGATTGCAATTGATTTGCAATCTCACAGTGAGGAGCCAATAGAGGTAGAAGTCCCTAAAATTTCTATTCAACCAACTTAAGTTTAAGGTAAATTTTAGTAATGCTTAGGGCATGGAAGTAAATTAATCAAACAATGAAAATCAACTTCGACTTGAAATGTACTTGCTTGACACTAAATAGAATGTTACTTTATGGAGAAAATTTGCCCAAATACTTGATGCATGTAAGATGTGTTTAATGGTGAAGCATAAGTAAACTTGGAACTATGTTCAAACCAAATAAGATTAAATAAAAAGTGTTTGCATGCAAAAATCTAAACTTGTTATGATCTTAAAACATGTAGTAAATCAAACTAAAAAGAATGTGGAATGAGTGTAATGCATGATTGTGTTAATTCCCTAACTAAATAAGATGCATGCAAATGAAATAGATCAAAGGTCGAGCCACCAAGCCTCTCCAAAAGGTGGATAGATAGGGATACCAGTGGGTAAAACCCATGCTCTCAAAATAAATAAATAAATATTATTTGTTACAAGAAGAAAAAGACAATGAAGTTTTCTCTAAAATCCTAACAATTTGGCTTCAAACCATAGATCTTTCCAAGCTAAAAATTTCTGCAATTTGAGGCCCAAATAGGCTTAACAAAATTCAGATTTTGAAAAAGGAGAAGAGAGGATAAGCCTCCTCTATGGCAATAACCAAGAGAGAGAAAGAGATGGCCAAAAGAACTCGACCTCCCTAAAGAAGAACACGACCTTGTCTAAGATGAACTCGGTCTAAAGGTGGAAACAGTCACTAAATTCGAGTCCCAAGGTCTTGCGTGCAAACTTGTAAGTAGTTTTTTGATGATGAATCCTACAAGTAATTGCAAAAGAATATGTTAGAAATGACTACAAAAACACACCAAATATTAGCTCAGGAAAACTACAAAATAATCTACAAGAGGTGAGGTCAAAGAGTATGAGCAAGCTCTCCTTACTGACTAGCCATGACTTGGCTCTTTGAAATAGCCAAATAATGATAAATGAAGTGCAATACGTGAACAATAAAAAAATTTAATGTGATTTTGAATAAGAGCCTAAAACTTAAAAGAACGTCTGCAAGACAAATCTAAATAGACGAGACTTTAAAATTTAACGCATGCGGGTTCTCCTTGAATATTTTCGAGAGTGGGTTGGTTCTTTCGATAATTTTTCCTCGCGCTTGAAAGCTTGACCAAAGATGGATTCTTCTACAAAACTTCACTACAACACATTAAATCCACATGAAATTAAATAAATACAATGGAAAGAACTCCTAGAGATATATTTCACATCAACTAGAATGTTTCTTTTCGTAGAACAATTAAACAATTCCTATGCTGATATGAGATAGTTGCATATCAACATAACTTGAAACAAGCATGAAAGAAAAATAACATGAAAAAGTCTGTAGAAACACAATAACATGTCAAGAATTTACCATATGCAAGGAGAAGAACACCATCACAAGTAACTCCAAAGTCTGTTGTATTATATTGCAAATGCATGTACAATCCAGCAGTGTGTCCTAATGCCCAATAGCTTGTATTATATGATTACAAATGAGACCCAAGGCTCATTTAAATAGGCAAATGGGAGCCAATCCCAATGATCAATCCGTCAAACAGGTGGCACATAATTGTCAATCCCAATGAAGAGGTGGAATTACATGTGGCAAAGATAACTGCCCCATGTGTTTCCAAACTGCTGTAGGTGGCATAAAAATGGGCAACGTACATCCTGTGCATATTTATTAACTATTGATGAGTGTGAAATATGCTTGGCAAGTACGTATATGACTAAAGTTAATAGGAGACAAACTCCCAACGAATTTTCAACAATAGACCATGTTGATGACACCTCTCAAAAATGAATCCCAAATTGCTGCATACAAGCTGAAGTAGACTGCATGTAGGCTGATCTAACTGCGCGTTGACTGTTGTAGATGTTGGATGTTTGGTATGTGTGAAGTTTGGTGGAGACATATCTCCCTGTTGACCACTACGTGTCAACGACCCATAGCAGTACACCCTCTTTTTTGCAAAAGGGATAACGTCTGATCGACATGTTCTTGCCATCCAGCTATTATCGTCAGCCTAAGGATCATCTTATAATGTAAACCCAACCTGCATGTGTATAATGTAAATAATCTCAGCAGATCCGTGTCGTGTATGTAATCACCTAGATAAACCTAGTTTTCTGGTAACGATCTACATTCCGGGAGGTTTTTTGTCTCACCAATCCATTCTCGGATGGTCAGCAAAGTTTTCCTTCAACCTAACCCAAAGTTGAAATGGATTTTGTCACTAGAATCTTAGGGGAGTCCTAGTGTTCTAGATCGAGTCTATATAAAAGTGATTTCAGAATATTCATAACTATTTGGTTAGTTTATTTTATTACAAATCGCTTGATCTGCTAGATTATATTTGTGTCGCAAAACTGGGTAGTCTGTGAGGGTCTTTTGCAAATGGCTTTTCCCCTTTGAGATGTAAAAATGTAAAAAATCATGATGTAAAGTGTCTTGAGGGAGAAAAATAATTTATCCACTCATAGGCCCTAGTCCTAGGTAAATTTAAGTTTTCCAGAGGTAAAATTCGTGGATCCTTTAAAAAATTAAATCTTAACAGGTCCAAGGACTAAGGTTAATTGATTATTTTTCTAAATTTTATGCCTTGGGAACCTGGGGTTAAGTCAAAGTCAAATTTTTGAGGAAATAAATGCAAAATTTTAATTTTTGAATTTATGAAAATGCGTTTAATTTAAAAATTCGAAATTTCCTCAATATTTAAAATTTCGTCAGATGAGATTAAAAGAAATTTTGATCCTCATCAATGGTCGAGATCACTTTGACAAGGATCACTTGAACTAGCCGTTGGAGGATTTATCTTTAAATAGGAGGTCATTTGTTGGTTAGTGTCATCTGATCTTTTGATTGTGTACTAAGCAAAAAGCTCTCTTGTAATCTTTTTATGAGCAATAAAGAAAGACTTTGGGGTTAATAATTTTCATGGAAATGTTGTAAGATGTATTATTTTCACGCATATATTTCTTTTTGGCCATTGATATAGCTTTCTGAAGAGCAATTTGAGTACAGGTATTTTGCTCAGTCGTTGGGGTTTGAATGATAATTTAAGTTTTGAATATAATCGCAGGTATCCCTATTAGATCTGAATTTTATTATTGTTTTCTCTCTCTACATTGACGGCTGAATTGAGTTTTGTAGGAAAATGCTTGATTATTAGATGATCAGGCGTTCGGGGAAGTTCTCGGCTGAACCAGCCAACTCCCGATTCGTGTTTTCTGAAGAGCCCAATTTAAATTTGATCCCGAGCTTATCATAAGATATTATTTTTATGGGTGATGGATGAAGGGTTTTGAGCTTAGTACCTCCTCTAAAATTAAAAAAAAAAAAATTGTGCTAAACCATTAGATCTGGCAGCTGAGAGCCACAGATCGTCAAATCTAGGAGCGGGGCCGGATTCACACTCCCTAGATCTGATAGATCTACCATTTTTGTACATAGATCTGTAATTAATTTTGGTTTTTTGACTTTGGTTTTCAGGGTTTTAGTGTTTTTGGGTCATTGTGTATATCGTTTGGGTGTTTTTTGTTGTTTTGCAGCTGTAGATGTGAAGTTGAAAGTTGTGCAGAGTCCAGATCTAGGCCCTGGAGGGTTAGATCTGGATCTCTGGAGGTCCATCGACATTATTTTTACAGGGAATTAATTTAGTTTTCAAATCTGGAATTTTAGTGAGGGTTTCAGGGTCAAATCTGAAGCAGATGGATTTGATATTTTAATTAAATTTGGAAAATTTTTAAGGGTTTCATTATTAAATCAGAAGAATTCAACACTTTAAGTGAGATTACTGGGTTTTGGGATATCATTTTTGTAGATTTATTTGCTACCTTTTTCAGGGTTTGTTGTGCAGATTCGAAATTAAAAAAAAAAAAAAACCTCTAAGCCATACCCAAACCCTCCTTCCGCTCTTCGAACCTACACCTGCAGCCACGATCTTCCCCATCTGACTTGCGGTTTCCTCATCTGGAACCCTTTCTCCAGCTGCGTATTCCCTCCACTAATCCTAGCTCCCTATGCTGCTTTCTTCATAGCCCCGAAATCTGTAGCACGCAGTCCTCTTGCCGCCCATTTCTCCCTCGCAGTCCCTTCTTCCCTACATCCAAACCCTCTCCCTAATCCGCGGTTTTGATTGCTGCGTATTACCTCACGTAGCCCTCTCCACTTGCATGCTGCCAATGTATTCCTCCGACCCTCACTGCTCCTCGCTTCCTTCTTCGTCCATACCCGTAGCTCTCTCTCTTTCCTCGTTGTGTATATCCTTCAACCTGCAAAAGCTAAACCCTCCATTGCTGCCATTCATCGCAAAGCTTGCCCTCGGTCTTCCTTTCCGCCGTCGAAGTATAACTGCACAACAACAAACACAAATCATTTCGATTATTGGGTGTGTTACGTTGGGTTTATTTCAGTTTTAGGTTTGTATGTAGTTAGGGTGTTAGCGCATAATCTTTCTAGGTTTCATATATTTTGATAACATTTCTTTTATTTTTATTTATTTTTTATAAGGTTCCATTTTGGTCTCCTTTTTATTTTTGGTTTTGGTTATTTTATTTTTGGCTTTGATTTTATTAAATCATAAAAAAAAATAATAAAAATAAAATCCCAAGGAATAAAAAATCTTAAATATTTAAAAAATCTTAAAAACATTTAAAAAATTTAAAAAATCTAAAAATTTAAAACATTAAAAAATTTCTAAAACTCTTAAATTTTTTGGTGACTTGAGAATTAAAAGTGAAATGAATTAAGGGGTTTTCACTTAAACGTTAAAATTTTTTAATGTGGCCTATAGCCCATTAAAAATTTTAATTTTTTAACCCTTTGATTGATTTAAATTCCTAAGGAATAATTAAAAAAAATTAACCTAAAGTTCTTTAGTGTCATTTGGTCATTAAATGCATTTTTTATGATTTTCCTATGGTCAAGGTGTGATAAACATTTTTAATCATATTTGGCATGTTGAAGAAAATTTATTAAATCTAGATTTGGGTAGTCAGTGAAAATAATCCTAGATCTGGAGTCTTTTGCATGTGACCTAAGTTGCACGAAACGGGGAAACGGGTACGAGTTTCTGAAACGGGAAGCGATACAAAACGCGACCTCCCCAATTTTGGAAACGGGGAAACGCGAATATATATATAT
>APFE030857459.1:87093-98090 GCA_000404065.3 Pinus taeda
AAGGAGAATATCACTTTTACTTTAAGAATTTAACATTACCATGAACTGCATATGCCTCAAACTTCCTGATGAATTGCATATCAACACTAGAGCAAAAATTCACTTTTATAACTTTAGACACGCATCTAGAAGCAACTAGAAATCAATAACATACCCTAACAATAAATTAAAAAAACAAATTAAAAAAAAACACAAGTTAATGAGGAAACGTGGGTCGTACGGCCGTGAAACGCGTTTCCGGCCGTACTGGCCACGTTTCTGTTTCGAGAAACGTGGCAGTACAGCCGGAAACGCGTTTCACGGCCGTACCAAACGCTTTTCCGCGTTTCGTACCAGTTTCCGTACGGAAACGCACCTCTGTACGACGTTTCCTGCAACGTAGCATGTGACAATGTTGGGCGCTTTTGTGGATTATTAATGATTGTCACTTTTCGTCACATATTGAAAATCGTTCTAGATAGCTTGTTTTATTGATGGTTAATTCAAATATCGAAGGCACTGGTCTATAATTGTCTCTATCTCGTGGTCGTGTCTTGTTTACGTTGGCGTATTCATCTGATTTAATCATTTAGATTCATCAAGTTGTCCATCATTAAAATCTCTTAGAGTTTGTTTTTCACAGGCTATCCCCATCCATTTACCTAGGGACTACCCCTCTTGACTTGTCTAGGAGAGAGTCTAAACAGAGTGAGTAAGGATTTAAGAATGAAAACCCTTACTTTGAGTGTTGTCATGGTGCCTAGACACTTTGCGTGACAACACTCCCAAATATCTTAATCAAATCGCAAACAAATCAACCACATGTACGCTGATTTTTTCTTGTTGTGTGGAGCTTTGAGTGACTGCGCAGTGTGATTTGGCAGCCAATCACGTGGAAAAATACCCTCAAACTAGAATGCTCACACCCAAGTTTGTATTCAATTCTCTGCTGGCAGTTTCGTTGACCATTGATGGGCCTACATGGAGTTACAATTGGTCATGTACGTAGAGTTCTTTTAATTAGCATGTGCATAATTGTTGTTTAGATTGCCTCATACATAGACCATGGAGAGTGAGGTGGGGTCCATTCCCCACTCACTAAACTTACCATATTTTAATTTCTCAACATTTGAATTAAATCAAACTTGTAACTTCAGAAATTTCGTTGCCTCATGAACTCAATGTGGTGCATGTTGACTGCCTTTTGACCACCCTCTGACTTGCTTTAACTTGAGTTGGGTTTCATGTGGTGGGCCCACATAATTGCTACATCATTTTTTAATTTCATTTGGAATTGCTATGTCACTTGTTTCATTTGGAATTTCCATGTCACTTGTTTGACTTTGGAAAAATTATAAATTTTTCCAATTATTGAATTCTTTCCTCATTTTTGCCACTGTCATTAGGAAAATCGGCTTTTGAGGGACTATAAGTCGTTTTTTGACCCCCAAAGTGGGTCCTATAATAATGCTGGCTCTCTAAGGATGAATTTCGAGTAGTCACACTCACCAGACATTTCCCAAGACCACTTGTTTACATCATTACATAGAAAATAATTAAAAGATCTCATTTTGCGGGAAATTTTAATTCTTAAAAAATCTTATTTAGACCTAGTCAAATTCCACGAAATTTCAGAGATGACCTAGCATGGTAATATACATTGACTCTAGACATTAAGATGCGTTCGGGGCTCAACCTTCAAGCCGTCACCCCGGCTTTGGGGTAATGCAATGAGTGAAAAAACCTAAAAAATTATTTGTCGCTAAAAAGCAGGAATAATTAACCAGGTAAAAAAGCACTCCAAGGTGTACTCGCTTGTTGATCGAGTCCCAACACCCTAGGCTTATTACATGGCTTTATTCATTATGCTAGTGACATTTATACAATATCCCATAGGGCTGCGAAATCTGAGGAGCTAAAGAAGAAAATGATAAGAAAAAGAAGTAGAGTTTAAAAACTCTGTTAATATGATGATGACTAATGGTACAAGCATCCTTGGGCATGGAGTCTTCAGATAATCATCAGGTGCCACTCCAGTGGTCAATAGGGTCCATGGCGCATATGTTGTGATAGGGCCTAGATACCCTTAAGTTCAGTTGCTCCATGACTTTCTTGGTCATGACATTAGATGAAGCCCCTGAATCTATCATGCAATTGTGCAGGAGATGGTCATTTACCATCAAAGTAATGAAGAAAGGTTCATGATGTTCATTCCCCACATAATTGTCCATATGTTGCAGTATAATTGGAGCATCCTTTGGTACTATTACCAACCACGTGTGGGTGACACCCATAGGAGAAATTTCCCCTAAATTGTCTTCAACCAACAGCCAGCAGCCCCTTGCAGCCCCCAGATAGCTTGATGTGCAACCATCTTTGCCACCTGAGACAGCCATTATGCACCCTCGCTCATCTGTCATGGTCGTCTGTTTGAAGGTGGGCCTTCCAAAGGTATGGCTTTCATTATGTAGTTGGGTACTTTGTTTACTTATCATAAACACTTTTGGGTATGGATTAGTGGGATGATTCGGCTAAAAGAATGGGCTTGGTTTGTACTCTTGTCCCCTCTGTCCAACTTGGTGGTTTACCTTGTATCCTAGTCCCGTGGGATCTCCTTTATTGGCTACTAGCTTTAGGAGTGCCACTACATGGGAAATCCCAATTGTGGTTGCGTGGTCCTATTTCCTGACACCACAGACATCACTCCATGCTGCTCATTATAACCCGTTTTCACATATTTCCCATCTAGGTCCACATTTTTCCATTGCGTCCACAAAGAGTTAGCCTTCCCCCTTCTTGTCTCGTCTTTGGGTCGAGCTTGGAACAATGCCCCAGAGGTTGATGTAGCTAAAAAGAAAGTAAAAAGCTTAATTTGGCCACTCTCAATAGGAAATATACCATAAAATGCAAAAGCTGGTCGGGCATACAAATTTAGCACGTGGGCAAAAGCCAAACATGAGCTCTCCCCCCATCATTATGGCCATCACCCTGGTTCCTATGGCCCCCTGCATCATTAAGAAACCCATGATTTTCCCAACCCCTAGTGGGCAATGAACTCCATTCTCTCAATAGGCTAGGCACTGATCTTATCCTTGGTGATCACCTTAAAGAATATCTTTCCTCACCTCCTCTTCTTCTTTCTAAACCTTAACCCTTGAGGTATCGTAGGCCATCAAGGGAAATCTCTTTGAGCCATTCAATTGGAGAGTGAGTTGGACTGCAACTACATTGGGGTTTTCCCTAGGCCCTCACAAAGTTTGAAGGATTTTCCATGGCTATAGTTTGGAATTATCCCAAGCCCTAGCTCCAACGTCGTTCTGGTCCCTAGGTTTCCTTGGTTAGTGGCTTCCTTAAGGGTCATTGCACTAAAAACTCAAGTCAATTTCAATTTCATTGACCCTCTTCTTCTCCCTTGTTTGGTTTAGATCTTTTGTTTGAAGTTTCATCCGAAAACCTAGGCCTTACTTGGGTCCACTTGGGATTCTTTGTGGTCCCTCACCTTCATCTTTCCTATTTCATAAGACCACTTTAGAAACTCCTTTCCCTTAAGAATCTTAGGTTTAGGGCATCCCTTATCAAGGAATATCTCTAATTCCTAGGTCTAGGCTTTCTCTTAAGCCTTTCTTGGAGAGCCCTATACCTTGCTTCTTGAGCAAGTCAATCCTATCATATGAGTCTCTCATATGAATGGGCTCTTGAAATCACTATCCCTCCATCATTAATATACCATTCCTAGTGATTTCCCTTATATTGGGACTCCTCCCATTCGTGAATGTCTGTAAAAAGCAAGGGACATTGATTGAAGTGACAATGGGTCTTTGTCCTATTGTTTCCACTTGGTCCACTAGTTGCCCCTTTGGAACCCTCACTAGATTGAGTGGTAACATTTTTGGCACTGTTGCCGGTGAAATGTGGCATGTGTCTTGTTTTGCTTAAGACATTATTAATATATCCTTTTAGCAACTCCATTATGTTAGTTTTTGTAGCATCAAATGTGTTCTAGCCACGCAATTTGGTGGAGAGGCTAGAATACATAAGATCTCCAAAACCCAAAAACCGTTTCTGGAAATTCCACCTAGAAGTGACTTAATTAGATTATTAACCAATTATTTAATGTTTTCTAAGTCTAAACTTAGGAAAACAGGTTAATTAATCAGTATTAATTAAGTCAAGGTGAGAATCATCTAGAAACTCACACGGATCAATTCCAAGATGATCTTAACGATCAATTAAATTTTAATCTTGGCCTTTGGTGCTCCAACAGTGGATTATAAGAGGAAGTCGATGGGCACTTGGAGAATACATTGGAGAGCACCAGAAATTCGATTTCCTTGGCAAATTGATTTCCAGAGTTGCAACAGTCAGTTGTTGAAGAGCCAAAGATCGAAGCAGTGAGTGAGGAGCAAAGACAGTGAGTCTGGAGGGTCCAGGAGGCTAGGAGGCCGAGTTTTCTGAAGGCAGGTTGTGTCGGGGTTGCTTGTGGAGGAAGGGTAATTCTCTTCAATAATGTTGCCCATATTTCTTGTTGTGGATTGCTAGTTTCGGGCATCCAAATTGTACTCATATTTTCACTGTTGCATAATAAAATAAAATCCTCATATGTTGCACCAGTTTTCCTGCATTGGGCTTTTCTGGGGACTTTTGTCCAAAAACAACGATGCTATTTTTATGTGTGTGCTAGTATTTTCTCAATTTCAACGCTATTTATTTTCTGCAGGTTTTTATATGTGAAGGTTGCAGTGTGATTTATTCAATATTTGTCGTAGCAAACTACGAATAAGTTGTTAAATAAAATTAACAATTAGGAGAATAATTTCTAGTTGCTGCAATAGGATTCTGGTATTGGAATTATCACACATCGAAAGAACAAAGCCCTAGTTCTTCATCTGAACTTCAAACTTAAATGCTTGTAGGGTGAAGCAAGCATCTATCAAGGCATTTACATTCACCCTGGTGACTCAATTTTAATCCTAAATGCATAATCATGAGAGATGGCTTGTTATGAAAGAGAAATCGCTCCACTTTCCTTTCAATAAACTTGATCATGAAGACCTTCAAAAATTGTAGGAAAGTGTGGACCAACATGTTGAATATTATGAGTATTTGATAAAGCACAAGGATAGGGATTTCATATTTGAATATTGTAGATTTAAGAGTAATGAACTCTATCATGTATAGTGTGCCTATATATAGGATCCTGACCATCTCCTTGAGTTTGCTTACCATACTTGTACCTTAAATATCCTAATTGACCTAGTCAATGAAAAATATTATAATCAAAAGAAAGGCCCCATATAATGTAATCAATTGGATGATCAGGGTGACCTTGAAGAAAATTCAAATATGGGGGACCCTCATGAGAATGAGGGATATGTGGAAGGATGAAATTACCTTAAGGAAGATCATGATGACCATGATCCCATAGAGGATCTTTGGGCTGCAAACATGGGGATTGGGAATGAGCATGGTGTGAATGAAAGCCCTATTCAAGCCCATAAGGATAAACATCATGAAAGAGGGTTTCTTGTTCAAGAATATGTGTTAGAGGATATGGATATTATAACTTGTAATATTAACATTTCTGATTTCTTATGTGTCCATGAGGGAAAATGGGATGTGGGCAACTATCATTTCGACAATGAACCTATCTATGACACTGACAATGAAATGGAAATTGATTGTCCCTTTCTTCAGGACTCTACTCACAACGGTATACATATTCACACCCCTCAGAAGGAGTATCATTGTCTTCCCATGCCCGAAGAAGGTCTATTGGAGGTAGTTGGCCCCATTTATAATGCCGATGATGACACTAAGATGAGCCTTACTTTTCCTCGCTCTCTCCAAGATCCCAATGACATAGCTGCATATCCATTAGTCCTTGCCTCGCCCTTTCTCATAACATCACTAATATTATTGATGAACCCTTTCCTTCTCCTGAGTATGGTGTTGACAAAGAGCCACTCACTAGATGTATCCCTTCTTCCCAGTCATACCCTCAGGATTGTGAGCACACATTCATTGCACCTTTTCAATGTGACTATCATACTGAACAATCTGTTTGTTGCATCTGTCCATGTTCTTGGTCCCCTTCTCCTTCCCTTCATAGCATGAACAATGATCGTGATAGGGAGTTCTGGAGCTTGGTCATTCATTCATCCATTTTGTGCATGCAGGAAAGGCTCCAAACTTCTAATTTGGTATCCTTACTCTCGTCTAGAATTTCTTTCTTCACTATATGGATATCATATTTTCCCGCCTCCCACCCCCATCATCCTCCATGTGATTGTTTTTGTGTTGGATTTTGGGCTTGTTACCCACCACCTGTGGTTAGTGTATATGGGAGAAAATTTTCTCCTAGATGGTCCTCAACTGGCAACTAACAACCCCCAAATAGCTTGATGTGCCATTTTCTCCACTACTCGAGCCAACCATGTGGTTCCTCGCCCATTTGTTATGAATGTATGTTTGAAGGTGGGCCTCCCAACCCCAAAGGTATGGCTTTTCATTGGGATAGTTGAGTGGTTTTCCTTACTTATCATGGGCACTTTTGGGCATGAATTGGTGGGGGGATTCGACGAAAAGAGTGGGTTAGCTTTGTATTCTTGTCTCCATTGCCTGATTTCGTGGTTACCCCTATATCTTAGTCTCGTGGGATCTCCTTTACTGGCCATTAGCTCTAGGGTTGGCACTACATGGGAAATCTCGATTTTGGTTGCGTGGTCCTGCTTCCTGACACCACCTACATTACTCCCTTTCCACTCATTTGAGCCCCATTCATCTCTTTTCCCATTTGGGTCCACATGTGTCCACTGGGTCCGCACAGGGTTAGCCTCCCCCTCCCTTTGTCCACACCTTCGATCGGGTCTGGAACAATGCCTTGGGAGGTTGATGCAACTAGAAAGAAAATAAAAAAGCATAATATGGCCACCCTCAATAGGCAATGTACCATAAAATGCAACGGATGGTCAGGACATACAAATTTAGCACGTGGGCAAAAATCGAACATGAGATCCACCCCTTATCTATGGCCATCACCCTGGTTCCTATCAGCCCTAGATGAGCTACCTCCATCATTAAGGAATCCATGATTGTCCCAACCCTTGGTGGGCGATGACCTGCCTCAACTTAAGGGGGTATCCGCTGCTACATATTAGTATTACACATCATGCTCTCCATCCCCTAGAGCCTTGAGCAATTATGAAGAAAAATCAATCAAAGGTAAAAGGCATATGAAGAAGGGTGGAAAAACAAAGGTCGAGGTAACTCGTGTACCACGATTTGCTCCCTCCTACACTCATATACCTAGGTGTGGGCTTCCCTTATTATAGCTACACTTGCACCTTTACCTATGGTCTGGATGATTCCCCTAATCCCCACTTCATTCCATTAATATATCATTTTTCACCTACCTTTTAAAGGATGTACCATGGTCATGCCTCCCCCTTTAGAGGTTGAAACCACCTAACAGGGTCCTTGGTTAACCTCCTATTGAGCTTGGAGACACTTGTACATGCCAATGCCCACTATGGAAGGGCATGCTACCATGAAGTGCCCCATTGATTCCATGACTTGTAAGTGTTATTACTTAATTATTTTAATGATTTGTTGTATTGGAGGGCAAGGGGACACATTGGATCTTATGCGAGATTGCCAGTGGGTCTTCATTTGGGGTCTGGTCTCCCTATGCGAGGTCCTAGCCCTCTAGAGGGCCACATTGGCACTTATAGGGTGAGCGTTAAGAGCCGTGGGTCTCCGCCATAGTACATATTACTTCATGGATTCCCAACGACGTTCATTGATTGTGTTGTCACTTCTAGAGACAACCTCGGATTACTTACAAGACCAGTGCTTGGAACATCTAGATTTTGTGTCTCTCATATGATTCTCAGGAAGCTGGAGACATCACATATATTTTGTACATATGTCTTCATATATATATTAAACAGCATGGGTTGGATCATTCATCTAAAGGCATAAGCCATGTATTCCTGGTACTTCTTCACACATACAACTCATAGAAATATATGTATAAACTAGTGGAGGCCGAGTAGTTCAAAGACCTACAGTTTAATAAGCTTTTGCAGAGCAATGAGAGAAGATAAGGAGATAGAATAACTCATCACATAGGGATTGAAGCATCAATAATTCTACACTTATCACATAAAGCTTGAAGCATCAAGAATTCTACACTTATTTGAGTTGTGAAAATTTCTAAACATAAATTCTATTATTGGAGCAACTGATTTATTTCATCTAATTATTATCCCCAATAAGTTATTTATGAAATTCTTTCAGTAAAAATTAAAATAAATTCTACTACAGATATCACACCATTATATAGAAACAAATATATGCACAAGAATCAATCACATCAACACAGTTATTTTTGGACAATTGTCCCCGGAAAAACCCAATGTGGGAAAACCGGTGCAATAAAGGAGGGTTTTATTAACCTTCAGCAACAATCGCTTTTATAGAGAAATTTACATAGACACTAGGAGAAAACACCTGAGACTTTTCTCCGAGACTTCTTGACAACCTGGAGAGCTTCCTTTCTCTACTGCATCAGCCCTGCGTCATTTTGTGTGGCTCTACGCAACTCTAGTCCCTCTCTGCGTTTCTCTAATCTGCATCTCCCACTACACTGTCTCTCAGAGCCCCTGCGTCACTTCTTCTGAGCTCCCTGACTAATGCTAATCCCCCCTCTTCGTCCACCCTGCAACTCTCCCTCTGAAATCAGTCTCCTTCTCTCTAAGAATCGGTTTTCCTTGAGATACTGAGTATCTGCTGGTGTATCTCCAATTGACCGTCAAGCCTCCTCTTATACTTTTCCCGTTGAGTCATCAACGACTGAGATTAAGTCCCTAATCAACAACTAAAATTAGATTTGGCTTGATCCATGTCATTTAGAACATTCTCACCCAATTTTATATTAATACCCATGAATATTTTAATTTTCCTAAGTTTAGACTTAGGAACCCCATTAAAAATATTAATTATTTTAATATCTTTCCAACCAGGTGGAATTTCCCCAAACTATTTATGGGTCTTGGAGATCTTATGTGCCTTAGCCTCTCCGCCAATTTTCATGGCTAGAGCACGACCAATGCTACCACAAATCAACACTCCCTCTTAGCGAGGAATGTGCTCTAATAATGCTCCATCGTTGAAACATCACATTGATCTTTCCGCACCAGTACCTGTGTTGATGCTTGGTATGATGCCTCACACCATCTGCACTGTTGCTTTATGTACTGTTGACCATGACACTGCCACTGCTACTGCTACATCTGTACTGCAACTCACTCTCCATATGTTGCCCATGCTGCCCATAGCACTACTAACTGCTACACTGCAACACCTGACACTTATCCATTTCTGCTACTGAAATGGATTCTTTACCATCCCCATCTTCTCCCTGAAATAAAAGAACTTTGTTCTTCCTAGGGCCTTGGTGAGGATGTCCGCCACCTGTTCTCCTGGAAGAGTGTAGCTCAACTGCACTGCTCCTCGTTGGACACATTCTCTGACAAAGTGACACCTGATATCAATTTGCTTCAACCGATCATGAAATACTGGATTCTCAGGGAGCTTGATGCAATTCTGATTATCACACATGATCCTGGTCACATCCATCCTTCTACTAAATAGGTTCACAAGCAATTTTTTAAGCCATATGGCTTTGCACAAAGATGTGCTAGTGGCCATATATTCTGCTTCAGCTAAGCTTAGAGCTACGGATTGTTGTTTCCTACTGCACCAGGAAGTCATCCCCGATCCAATGTTGAAATAGTACCCAGTGGTACTTTTCCGATCTACTGAACTTCCAGCCCAATCTGCATCAGTGAACCCACTCAGCCTAATGTTATTGCCTCTGGTGTACAATAGTCCATGCTCGATTGTTCCTTGTATATACCTGAGAACATGTTTGGCTGCTGCCCAATGCGCCCTCTTAGGTTCCACCATGAACTGACTGAGGGTGTTGATAGTGTAACATATGTCTGGCCTAGTAATTACTAGATACATCAGGGATCCTATGAGCTGTCTATACAAGGTGGGATCAACATCTTTATTTTCTGATGCATCAATTTTCTTCTAGTTGATGATCATTGGAGTAGCCATAGGCCTACAGTCCTACATCCTGAATCTCTTCAGGATTTCTGTAGCACACCTCCCTTGTCCAAGGAAGATCTCACCCTTTTGCTGCCAAACTTCCAACCCCAGGAAATAATGCATCTGTCCCAAACCTTTCATGTTGAATTATGTGGCTAGGTTCTTCTTGTAGTCCTTGATGAGCTTGGATGATCCTGTCAGGAAGAGATCATCCACATATAACACTAAAACTAGAGACTTGTTTTCTACAACCAGATAGTAGAGATTGGGATCTGCATCACTCTTGACGAACCCCATCTTTTGCAAGTAGCCATCAATTCAACCATACCATGCTCTAGGTGCTTGTTTGAGCCCATACAAGGCTTTCTTTAATCTGCATACATGAGATTTCTTCTCATGTGTCTCAAAGCCTTCTGGTTGTTCAATGTATACTTCCTCTTCTATTACCCCATTCAAGAATGCCATCTTGACATCCATTTGATGAATCTCCCACTCCATTGTGCTGCAAGAGATATCACAGTTCCAATATATGTATACCTGGCTACTGGAGCGAAGATCTCTTGGTAGTGTATTCCTTCCTTCTGAGCATACCCCTTTGCCACAAACTTGGCTTTGTATTTCTCCACGTTGTCGTCTGCAGCATATTTGATCTTGTAGATCCATTTCAAACCTACCACTGATTTGTCCTGAGGCCTAGGCACCACTTCCCAGACATCATTCACCATTATAGAGTTGTATTCCTCCACCATCTCATCCACCCATACTTGATGCTGAACAACAGTCATATATAGGTATATATATACTTAGGTAACAATTTAATAAATAAATATATTCCGCTGTGACCGTAACATTAAAATTATTTAATTATTTTGATCCTAATAACCCAACATTATTATGTTATT
>APFE030857459.1:100806-111559 GCA_000404065.3 Pinus taeda
ATTAAAAATAATAATAATATTATTAAATTAACAAATATAAATTGGACCTAGGTCCTATAGTTAAAATTAGCCGTTATTCAAAGTTAGTCGTTGGAGTCTCTGCGCAGGGTATTTAACATGCTAAGCTGGATCTGTTTCTTCAACTTGTCCTGACGATGAACCACACTAGTTGGTTCGAAACGCGTCGACAAAAGTCTTTCCATATGTGATTTACGCCGAAGCTCTTCTTATAAACCTCCTGAAAACTGGAGGGTTCCCCAACCTGAGCTACTAAGGTCTGGTATCTGTCTGGTTGTCTTCACCCCCTTTTACTGTTCCTGGGTGCACTAATGAATTCTTCTGCATCCCATAGAATCTGTCTGAGTTCTCGACTCATTCTTCCTCTGGTAGTAGGTGCATCTATTAACTCTTCCTCTTCTTGTGATTCCTCCTGTTTTGAAGGAGAATTTCTGGTACTAGCTTCCGCTGGTTGAAGTGGTTTAACCAACAACTCATCTTTTGACTGCTCCTCGAAAGACATTTCTCGAGATTTTCTGAAATCTCTATCCTACATGAACTTTACATCTCGCTGCACTACTACCTTCCTGCTCCCTGGAAGATAGACTCTATATGCCTTAAAATTCTCACTATATCCCACAAGATATCCTTTCTCTGCAGTTTGATATAGTTTCGTCCTCTTCTCCTCGGGTATAAGGCAATATGCTAAACTCCCAAATATCTTGAAATGACAAACTCCAGGTGTCTTCTTGGTGAAGACCTTCTTTGGAGTAATCTTTCCCAATGCCCTATGAGGAGTTCTATTATGGACATAGACTGTCGTGCTGCATGCTTCTGCCCACAGGATTTTTGGCATATCCTGATCATACATCATTGCCCTAGTTGCTTCGACAATAGTCATATTCTTTCTCTCTGCTACTCCATTCTGCTTCAGATTCTAGGGAGTTGTCAACTCTCTTTTGATGCCCTCCCTAGCGAAAAAATCGATGAAGTCCTTGTCAACATACTCTCCACCATTGTTTGAGCGCAACACTTCTATCTTCTTTCCTGTTAGATTCTCTACTAGAGCCTTGAACTCTTTGAATCAACTGAAAACCTCATCTTTGGTTTTGAGAAAGTAGATCCAAGTCTTCCTAGAATGGTCATCGGTGAAGGTGACAAAGTATTCGGCACCAATAAGAGATTTTGTGGACATCGGTCCATAGATGTTTGAGTGTATCAATCCTAGTATACTCTTGGCCCTATTGTTACTTCTTGGAAACGTTGCTTTGGCATACTTGCCCAAAGCACATCATCTGCATATATCATCTCATTCAGTACTAAGATCTAGAACTCCTATTGCAGTTTTTCTGAGAATTCTTAGAGCCCCATGGTGCAAATGTCCCATCCTTTTGTGCCATAGTTCATTCAAATCCTTGTCTCCATTACTGCTTGTCAGTGCCATTGGTGATTCTAGCTGCAACCTGTTACTTATGATTCCGATCTGAACCTTCTTTTTCCAACTTAGGTGTTTGACGTATACTTTCTCCTTAATGAAGAAAACATCATAGCCCTTGTTTTGAAGTTGAGACACAGAAAGTAAGTTCATCCTCAATCCTGACACATGTAACACATTGGTAGCTCAGAACCGCTCTCCTGTTCCCGTTTGAAAAACTATAGTACCTTTCCTTACTGGAGTACACTTTGCCTTATTCCCCATGGTGATTTGAAATTCATTCTTTCTTCCTGATAATTTGAAAACATACTGGGATTCCTATCACATGTTAGGAAGCTCCACTATCAATATACCAAACCTCTGAGGAGGCAGAGCTTGCTATGCAAGCAACTTCTTCTTCCAATCTGGAAGCCAATAGAGAATAATCGTAATCTTTGTCTCTTGTGCATTCCTCTAAAAATCTACACGAGTCTCCTTGAGTGGATGCTTTTGCATCATGCTCTTGACCCATAATTGATTTTCCCTTCCTATCGCCGAATCTTTCCTCTGATAACATGTGAAAATTTCTAAACAGAAATTCTATTATTGCAACAACTAATTTATTTCATCTACTTATTATCCCCAATAAGTTATTTATTAAATTCGTTCAGTAAATATTAAAATAAATTCTATTGCAGATATCACATTATTATACATAAACAAATATATGCACAAGAATCAATCACATCAACACAATTATTTTTGGACAATTGTTCCCAGAAAAACCCAATGCAGGAAAACCTGTGCAGCAGAGGAGGGTTTTATTAATCTTCAATAAAAATCTCTTTTACAGAGAAATTTACATAGACACTAGGAGAAAACACTGAGACTTGTTGACACCTTTGAGAGCTTCCTTTCTCTACTGTGTCATTTTTTGTGGCTCTACGTAGCTCTAGTCCCTCTCTGCGCCATCCCTACATCTCCGACTGCACTGTCTCTCAGAGGCCCTACTTCAGTTCTTCTGAGCTTCCTGACTGTTGCTAATCCTCCCTCTTCCTCCACCCTGCAACTCTCCCTTTGAAATTGACCTCCTTCTCTTTGAGAATCGAT
This sequence comes from Pinus taeda, assembly GCA_000404065.3. Classification (NCBI taxonomy): domain Eukaryota; kingdom Viridiplantae; phylum Streptophyta; class Pinopsida; order Pinales; family Pinaceae; genus Pinus; species Pinus taeda. Next base: position 103,328 of record APFE030857459.1, read on the forward strand.
TTTCCTTGAGATACTGAGTATCTGCTGGTGTATCTCCAATTGACCCTCAAGTCTCTTCTTATACTTTTCCTATTGAGTCTTCAATGGCCGAGATTAAGTCCCTAATCAACAGCTAAGATTAGATTTGGCTTGATCCATGTCATTTAGAACATTCTCACCCAGTTTTATATTAATACCTATTAATATTTTAATTTTTCGAAGTTTAGACTTAGGAACTCCATTAAAAATACTAACTATTTTAATATCTCTCCAACCAGGTGGAATTTCTCCAAACCATTTCTGGGTCTTGGAGATCTTATGTGCCTTAACCTCTCCACCAATTTTCATTGCTAGAGAACAACCGATGCTACCACAAATCAAAATGAGTTACAAGTAGACATAATGGATGAAAGAGGATTGGATGTGATGATTCATGGAGCGCAATTTTAAAGATATAATCTCAAAGATCCATACAGGCACATGCATTAACAAGTCAATACAAATGAATCTGTAAGGACGTATGAAACATTTCTAGCGGCTACGATTACCTGAAATCAGAGAGGAAACATAAACATAATGGAATTTAAACAACGAGGTAACACACTGTAGTACTCGAAGGAGGAATCACCACCATTTCCTTAATATTCTGAAAGACGCATATCATAAAGTCATACAATCTTGAAAATATCATGTAGTTTTTTCTTTAGGATTATGACCCTCTGTGAAGTGTTGCTTCCCACTATTTATCTGGAGAGGGGAGCATTGATTAGTAATTACAACAAAATATCTCAGTCGAGCCTCAAATGTCAGATCGACTCGCTGTCTTGGCCTGGAATGGCTATGTGGCCCAAAAAGACTACAAACAGATTAATTGCCCTATTAAATTGTGACAAGTACATGATAACAAAACTAGTCAATTTATAGAGGAAAAATTCCGCAAAGTATCTTAATGTCCATCCCTATGATGGCCTTTGCTCAGGTTGTTGCTTGCCCACGGTCTGGCCTCCTGTGCCACCCAACTGAGTCCCGTTGCTTCTACCTTTACAGCTCGAATCATTCATTCTCCGCAACTGGGAGCGGTCAACTATCAGTTTAATGCTACAATATAGAAGCAGAGGTTGCCTAGGCAGTACTTCATCTTCCCTTTGCATGGAGAACCATGTTGGATCATCAAGTCCTCTCGAGCTTCCATGTTTTCATTTACTCTGTTCGTGTCAACCCTGGTTTCATGTCACAATGGGCCTTACTGGGTCAACCCATGCCGATTTTAAATGTTGCATCTCCTTTCTTAAATGCCTCAGTTGCCGACCCACCACGCCTTTAAAGTTTTGCATTACTTTATCGCAGAGTTATCGCATCGGGATTTCCCATTAAAGGTCATTATGGGATGGGACATTCCAATCCACTTTAGCCCCTTTTGCTTCATGTGACCGGGGGCTATGAGTAGGCGCTTAGTCCTCAAGCGCTAGGGCCTTTGGACTCCCCTCTAGGGGCATTTTTCCTTTGTTACATGGAATCCCGCATATCGGTGATTTCTGATGTTTGCCTTTGGTGCCTCCTCCCCAACATTGCGATCTCCAACACGCGATGCGGTTTGGCCCACTTTGAAAAAGGAAAAAGGAGGGTTTGTGCCCTCTATAGCTTGCGACCTCCTAATGTCGATTGGGCCCACCCGGGATATTGCAATCGGCGATTTCATAACATCGTCTTTGTTTGCTCCCGTTGATATTTGCGATCGCCGATATGCGGGATCGTCTGTTTTGCTTAGCTCTTGGTTCTTTGCTCTCCCTATGACCACTGGTTAGCCCCCTTATTAGAGGTGCTTTCTCGGCGGTTCACAATTGGGGTTTTACCCCTGATGTAATAACATGCCTCAACCTGCAAACGTTGATTTGCGATCTCCGATGTGACGTGATCCTCTGCCACGTGGCACTTCTCGAGTGGTGACACGTGTCACCCGGATATGCCCTCTTTAAACCCTTGAAAATGCTAGATTTGCATGCCACGTGTCTTTTGTACTACCACGTCATGCTGACATCAGTGCCATGGTGTCTTTACCGGATCCAATAATATTTTGCCACGTGGCCTCCTGGAGGAGAGAGAAAAGGGCCCACTTGCCCCTGGTTTTGTGTTGATTTCCTTTGTTAGATGTTTTCGGCCCTTTCCCGGTGATTTGTACTATCGATTTACATCCCGGTACTTTTAGTCGCAATTGAAACTTTGGAAGGGTGTCATTTGCTTTATCACCGATTGCGATGCGCCGATCTTGCACTGTTGCAATCACCAACATGCCATGTCGCTAGAACCTTAGATATTTGCGATCGTCGATTTGCGGGATCCCTAGAACCTCCGATTTGCCATGCTGCCTGACCCGCCGATACAGGACCTCCGATATATCGGACATCTGACCTGCGATGCTTCGATATCACATGTGCCATCGACCCCCGATCGCCGATATGCGCTATCAGAGCTCGACTACACGAAGCACCAATTGCCTCATTGCCTGATCCGCCGATTTGCGATATTCTCGCAGACCTCCGATCTGCGATAAGCTGATATCGACGATCGCTGATTTCTGATTTCCAATGTGCTTCCCTGCTTCTACTTTAGAAAACTCCAATTTGCGGGATCCAGGATTAAACTTAAACATTTTCCTTTGTTTTCTGGTTTTCAAGGGTAACTTTCAACCTACTCTAACTTTTGATTCTGGAGTCCATTTGGGGAGTTCCATATACCAGTGGAAAGCTAGTTCCGAGCATTATCCATTGGATGGTGTCCGATTAGCTTTGATTGCTTCTATATCTTGGAGGCTAGCTCCAAACATCTCTATTCTTTTGCCCTCTTTGTACAACTGGAACTCTCTTTTCTGAAGGTGACAACAGATTGCTCATGTTCCACCTTTTGGATGAGGATGATACACCTAGTCTACCATGCACAACCGACTCCACAGTTTCACCATACACTTGGCAGATGTTCTAGGATGCTTCCCGCTGTAGAGGGAGGGCTTATGTTTGTTAGTTTTTGTAGCATCAAATGTGTTCTAGCCATGAGATTTGGTAGAGAGGCTAGAATATATGTATTCTCCAATACCCAGAAATCATTTATGGAAATTCCACCTAGAGACATCTTAATTAGATTTATTAGTAGTTTTTTTAATATTTCTTAAGTCTAAACTTAGGAAATATGATTAATTGATCAAAATTACTTAAGTCATGGTGTGAATGTTCTAGAAACTCACACAGTTCGACAGGGAATTAATCGAGGCCATCAATTATGTTTTAGTCTTCGTTGTTGGTGCTCCAACAGAAAATTATAAGAAGTTGATGGGTAGATGGAGAACACACCAGTGATGTTACTCAGTTGCTCAGGTAGATCAATATTCTCAGTGGTTGAAGTTCAGTAGAGGAGATAGAGACAGAGGGTGAGTTACAGGAGAGAGAGAGAGAGGGTATTAGCAGTGGTCCAGGAAGTGCATGACAAATTCAGGAAGAGACAGTGTGAGGAGAGACGCATTCCATTAGAGCACTGAGCAGAGGGTGATGTAGAGACACCAGCGTATGGGCAAAGGGTCCATCTAGGGGTTAGGGAGTCGTTATGGAGAGTGAGAAATTTCTCACTAAATTTCTCTCAATATTTTTCCTCTATTTCGCTGTCCGAATTTTTGTACTTGAATTACTGTTGAAAAATTAATAAAGAAAATCCTCATCTACAGCACTTATTTTCCTACATTGGGTTTTTTCAGGGACAATTGTCCAAAAATAACTGTGTCAATGAGTGTGCTAGAATTTCTCTAATTTTCCAACATTTATTTTTCTTCTACAGTATTTGTTTTGTGAAGGTTGCGGTGTATATGTTTCAATATTTTCCGTAGGAAATTGCAAATAGTTTGTTTAACTAATTTAGCAAATAGAAGAAACATTATCAGTTGTTGCAGTAGGATTCCGTGTTTCGGAATTTTCACATGGTATCAGAGTGCAAATAGAAGCCGGAGAGCTCAGTTGCAGAGAGGAAGAGCTTCGTAGCACTGTGTAAGCAGCTGCACAAAATACCAGAGGTTGCGCAACCCCCTTAGCCAGGAGGGTAAGTTTTTGAGGAAAAGCCTATTTCTCCGAGAGAGTTAACAAAGAAATTAGATTTTCCAGATGATTTCCAGAGGCAGAGGGAGAAACAGTGTTTTTTTCAGAGTAGATTTCCAGCTGGGACGTAGTATTTTGCAGCAGCAAAATCATCATTAGGAAGGAAGGGAGAAATAGCATAGAAAATAATGAATAGGATCAACAGTTAGGAAGCCTTAGAATTATCTTCTAGGTTGGAGGATGAGTTTGTGTGGTTGTCAGGTTCGGCATCATTTGGTGTCTGTTATATTGATAATGTAGCTTCAACTCATACAAGAGAAGTTAGAGTATTTCTCTAGTTATCAGGAGGTGTAGATGGACTTCCAAATCACTATGGGCAACAAAACTAAATGTACTTCAGTAGGGAGAGGCACCATAGAATAGTGCTACTAATGTACTGCATGTGCCAAGATTTTGTATGAACCTAATTTCAGTGTCCCAGTTATAGGACAAGGGGTACGATGTACACTTCGTGGGGAAGAAAGTGTATGTCAAATGCTCTAGCTGGAAGAAGGTGAGATAGATTGGAGCTCAGAGCAACAGGTTATATAGGTTGCAGCTTAATTCTCCAATGGCACTGATAGGTAGTGATAATAGCAGTGGGAAGGAGTTGAATGAACTATGGCACAAGAGGATGGGACATTTACACCATGGAGCACTTAGGATGCTCAGAGAAAATGTAACGGGACTTCCAGTTCTCAGCACAGAGCACGATGATGTGTATAGAGGATGCGTACTTGGGAAGTACGCAAAGGCAATGTTCCCTAGAAATGACAGCTAAGCAAATGGTGTGTTGGGATTGATACACTCAGATATTTGTGGCCCTATGTCCACTAGAGCTCTTAGCGGTGGTGAATATTTCGTCACCTTTATTGATAATCATTCCAGGAAGACCTGGATCTATTTCTTAAAGACCAAAGATGGGTCCTTTGATCGGTTAAGAGAGTTCAAGGCTCTCGTAGAGAATGCAACAGGAAAAAGGATCATGGTGCCACGTTCAGATAATGGTGGAGAATACACAAATAAAGACTTCACATACTTCTGCGTGAAGTGGGGCATCAAAAGAGAATGGACAACTCCATATAATCCTTAGCAGAACAGAGTAGCAGAGCAAAAGAATAGAACAATAGTTGGGGCTGCAAAGGCTATATTGTATGACCAGGATTTGTCTAGATTTTTATGGGCAGAGGCATGCAACACAGCAATGTACATTCAAAACATAACACTTCATAGAGCATATGGGAAGAAAATGCCAGAGGGGGTCTTCATAGGAAAGAAGCCTGAAGTAAGTTATTTGAGGATATTCGGGAATGTGGTTTACTGCCACATACCAGATGAAAAGTGTAGTAAATTGGATCAGACTGCAGAGAAGGGGTTCCTCGGGTTCCTCGTAGGGTATAACGACACCTCAAAGGCATACAAGATCTACATTACTAACAACAGGAAGATTGTAGTGAGGTGAGATGTAATGTTCGTGGATGACAGAGGTTTCAGAAGATCTCAAGTAATGCCTGTAGGTGATCAGTCGGCAGAAGTTATATTGGTCTAACAGCATGGACAACAAGTGGGACAAGGAGGAGGACAGTCACAGGGATCGAGTACGGTGACTAGTGTGTTGATTTGGGGTAGCATTGGATGTGCTCTATCCACGAAAATTGGTGGAGAGGCTAAGGCACATGAGATCTCCAATACCTAGAAAGGGTTTGAGTAGATTCTAAACAGTGTGGGAGATATTAAAATAATTAATATTTTTAATGGAGTCCCTAAGTCTAAACTTGGGGAAAATAAAATATTAATGCGAATTAATATAAAACTGTGTTAGAATGGTCCAAAAGTTATGGATCAAGCCAGATCTAATCTTAGCCGTTGATTAGGGACTTAATCTCGGTTGTTGATTTGTCAACAAGAAAAGTATAAGAGGAGGCTTGAGGGTCACTTGGAGGACACACCAAGAGATCAAGATTTCGACTTTCTGGGGCTAGGTTTGCTGACAAAGATGAGAGAGTAATCAGAGTTGCAGCTGAGGGGAAGTGAATATAGAAGCATAGATAGCACGAGGAGGATCAGCGCAGTAGCTGAAGAGACAGACGTAGAAGCAGCCAAGGGTTCACGCAGAGCCAGCCAGGAGCTGCGCAGTGCCTCAGAGGGCTAGCGTGGGTGACGCAGAGGACCAGAGGACTGACGCAGTGCCTCTAGAGGTTGACGCAGGCCAAGCCAGAGTGACGTTGGGCTAATGTTGGGCCAAAGAGAGGCTGACGTTGGGGTTTCGTGGGGCAGATTGGAGCTGTGGAGCTGCTAGAGTGTTTATTCGAGGTTTCAGCCGGAATATCTGCTTCCGAGTAGAGAGGTACTACTGCCGAGATTATTCTCTGTTGGGTGAGCCGGTTTTGGCACCCAGATTGTATTTAGAAACTGCATAATAATAAAACCCTCAGATAGTTGCACTGGTTTTCCTACATTGGGTTTTTCCAGGTACATTGGTCCAAAAACAACGGTGTCACTTGTGTGCTTGTTTTGTTTTCTTCAATTGATGATATGTAATGTGTTGAGCATGTACTTGTATTTATTTTCAGTATTTACATGGTAAATAACTTGTTAATTAATCAGAACAAGTAGGCAGAAATAAATCAGAGTACATGAAGGGTTTCTAACGGGTTAGACTTATAAATTATAACATGGTATTAGAGCGTGGTTGCAGATCACAAGAGAACTAAGGACATCATCCGAGTAGAGCAACAACAACAAAAAACAGTTGTCCCGAGTAACAGAAGTTGTTCCTAGAAGAGAAGCAACAAGGAAGGGGTGATGCAGTGTCTGCATCATCAAGTTTGAGCTGAGAAGAGGATCAACGCAGTGGCAGAGAGGAGCAGACTCGACCTATGTAGTTCCCCGTCATCTTTCCTAGTCAGGAAGGATTGACGCCCGTGGCCAGGAGGTGCGAATTTTACTGGTGTCGGAATTACACAGAGCCTAGAAACTCTAACTTTCAGTTTGCTGGAGCTTAGGAGGCTATAGGTAAGTTGTTGAGTGAAGTTGGTGGGGTACTGTCGTCAGAACATTACCTAACAGGGCAAGACCAAGGAGGAGGGAGTTGCTACCAAGGCTTTCTAGCCAAGAAATCCGGATCAGTGGTGCAGCGGCACTAAGGATCCGAGTGGGGGCATCTCGACATTGGCAGAAGGGTTTCCAGGAGGGAAATCAAGGCTCAGAGGGAGTCACACCGAGAACTTCCAGAAGGGAAGTAGAGGAGCAGCGAAATGGTAGTGAATGGGGTAAGAGACCAGGACAGACTAGAAGGAGCCTCAAACTTCGTAGTTTGGAAGGCCATAATCCTATCCGTTCTAGACAGGAATCGTGTCAAGCACTTCGCCTTGAGGACGATAGCTATTCTAGTTGACCCAGTTGATAACAACAAGTACGGGGAGGCAATGGCGAGCGCCAAGAGCATCATTCTTAACGGGGTCAAGGATCATGTAGTACCACATATTGTTAAAAAGGACATGACAAATGAGATGTGGGAGGCCCTAAAGAAATTGTACTAGCATACTTGTGTAGAGAAGGATGTTACTAGAAAATTAGCTATAGTCATACCAGATGCAGAAGGGATGTTAATTTTAGGTATGTTCTATGGTTAGAGCAATCTAGTTCAATTTTCACAGTTAGATCAATATCTTTTCCAGATTAGTAATCACATCAACATTAAAGTAAACTGCAAATAGAACATAAACATAAATCGCAAAAGACAAGCCAAGACAAGAGGACACAAGATGTCGCACTAGCCAGGGACAAACCCCAATGTGGGGAAACCCTTGATCAATTCTTCTTATATGTTCTTCAATAGTTCAGCAAAGAGAGAGAGATAGTACGTTTACAACAGAAGTCAACACTTTGACTTATCTAGATAAGAGCATAAATCATCTCTAAGAAGATGATACATGAGATCAGTTGATGACATGCTGGTTCAACTGATTCTCCAAGGTGACTCCTTCACCTATCGCTGTGCTGCATTTCGTCATCATGCTACACCTCTGTTATGAAACCAGCTTAAGAAAAGATAGAAAAGATAGATCAACGCCTTAGAATTTAGCCTCTTCGAGGGGGCAACCTCCTTTACATTACATAAATGAACAATTCTTGG
>APFE030857459.1:113084-144172 GCA_000404065.3 Pinus taeda
ATGAAACAATAGGTAGATCAACATCGTAGTGAAAAATGTTTTGATGTAGGTGATTGGGTATTTTTACTGCTACATCTCAAGCAAGCTATTTGTGAGAAGGAAACGTTGGCAATACTACATGCACTTAAAAAATGGCAACCTTACCGAATCGGAAAACACTTCAAGGTAAAAATGGATCATGATAGTCTTAAATACTTTTTAGAACAACTATTATCTTTAGAAGAACAGAAAAAATGTGTCACAAATATGTTGGGTTATGAATTTGACATCATCTATTGAAAATGGAAGAAAAATTTTGTTGTAGATGCACTCTCAAGAAAGGATGAGGATGTGGAAGCATTGTTTTATTCTATTTCTATTATCCAACCAGATTAGATAAACCAAGCAAGGGATGAATCGAATAAGGATGAAGAAGTATGGCCACTTATTCAAAAGTTGCAAAAGATCCCAATTCAAACAATATTGCCAGAAATTGAAGAGGAAGGAAACATCATATTGGAACCTAGAGCAGTCACAAAAACAAGAACCCGACAGCTACTAAATCAATCAATTTCAGAGTATCTAATCAAATGGAAGAACTTACCTGCTGAAAATTCCACATCGGAGGACAAGAAGTTTATACAGAAGCATCAAGAACTACTCAAGTGTTGAGGACAACACTTTTTGAATGAGAGGGGCATGTTAGGCCCCTATACTACTAGTGTAACCCCTTATTATTATTAGTAAAACCCCATTATTATATTGATGTACCCATGTAGTGTCCATATTGTTACTATTGTGCCCCATAGAAGCCCACTATTGTTATTATTGTGCCCTTACATTATTATTGTTATGTAGGCTCTGATTATATAATGACCCCTTAGAATCAATATATAGAAAGGAGGTCTTCTCATTTGTATCATCCAAGAATTGTTCATTTATGTAATGTAAAGGAGGTTGCCCCCTCGAAGAGGCTGAATTCTAAGGCGTTGATCTATCTTTTCTATCTTTTCTTGAGCTGGTTTCATAACAACCTCACCGTGCTGCACCATGCTACACCCATCATCACTATGTTGCATCTCATCATGCTTCATTAATCATGATTGTACCCATCACTGTCCTGCGTTATGTGCCATTGCTGCACCATGTTGCCATACTGACCTATGTGCTGGCTGCATCTTGCTTGCTTATTGTCCATAGCATGCTTGTTGTCCTTTGCATTCTTGTTGTTGCATGCTAGTTGTCCCTTGCATGCTAGCTATAACATTGCATGCTTGGTGTATTTGCTGCTAAGTACCATACAACTGTCCCAATGTTAGTTAGTTGCCCCTTGCATGCTACTTTCTTTCGGAGACAGATGCTCTGGTTGTTCCGGCAGTGCCTGGTAGTTCTGGCTGCTCCCGGCAATTCCGAAAGTTCTAGCAATTCTGGCTATTCCTGACAGTTCCAGCAATTCTGGCAATTCCAACAGTTTCAGCAGTTTCGGCAATTCCCCGCTGTTTTGGCAGTTCTGGCTTTTCCCGGTATTTCTGGCAATTCCTAGTAGTTCCAGCAGTCCCCGGCAGTTTCGGCTTTTCTCGACAGTTTCGGCTATTCCCGGCAGTTCCCGACAATTCCAGCAGTTCCGAAAGTTCCTGCAGTTTCGACAATTCTAGCTAGTCCTAGCAGTTCCAGCTTCTGCCCTCTGGATTAGGGCAGCGTTATCCCTTAGGATCTCTCCTACTAAAACCCAAAGACAAGTAGATAGGAAGAGATCCTAGTGTTGAAATGACTTGAAGACCACCTCTATTTATACTAAAATGTTGAGCACAAATGGGGTTTATTTGGTTGTTGGCCAACCTTGACAAATTGTCCCATAACACAAATAAATTCATATCTCCATGAATACTTATCGGAATCGGATGATCTTTAGATCAATCCTACACCTCTCGATGAGAGGGATCCAAGAAAAATATCAGCTTCCATTAATAAGATGATCCACATGGAGTTTGACCCTAGTTTCCAATTTTCACACTCCCTCTCAATTAGGGAGAACTCCATCCGCTGATCCATATGTCCGACTGTACTATCTCTGCCATCAGTGCCCTGCACTATTCTGCTCTGCTGAGCTCTACTTAGCTCTGCTTTTCTCTGTTGAACCATGAAGAAGAAGAATTGATCGAGAATGTCTCATATCATTCTCTACTGACCCAAAGTCAGTTTCATCTGAAGAGAGTGTGTCACATCACTCTTACTAGCCCGAAGTTAGTTTTATTGATCCCATATCAATATCACAAGAAAGTGTCTCAAACCACTCATACTGATCCCAGATCAATGGAGGTCATCCTAGCATAGGGAGTATGGTAGATACATCGATGCGTCCATCGATAGTACTATGGTCCCTAACCCCATTTCCACAGGAGAACGAATCATCCTGCCCCACAGTCGCCACGGGAGAACTAATCATCCCAGCCCACAGGAGAACTAATCATCCTGTTTCATAGTTGCCATGGGAGTACTAATCATCTCGGCCCACAGGAGAACTAATCATCCTGTTTCACAGTTGCCACGGGAGAACTAATCATCCCAGCCCACAGGAGAACTAATCGTCCTGTTCCACAGTTGCCACGGGAGAACTAATCATCCCGACCCACAGGAGAACTAATCGTCCTGTTCCACAGTTGCCACGGGAGAACTAATCATCCCGGCCCACAGGAGAACTAATCGTCCTATACCACAGTTGCCACAGGAGAACTAATCATCTCGGCCCACAGGAGAACTAATCGTCCTATTCCATAGTTGCCACGGGAGAACTAATCATCCCGACCCACAGGAAAACTAATCGTCCTGTTCCATAGTTTCCATGGGAGAACTAATCATCCCGACCCACAGGAGAACCGATCATCCTATTCCACAGTTGCCCCGGGAGAACTAATCATCCCGGCCCACAGGAGAACTAATCGTCCTGTTCCATAGTTGCCATGGGAGAACTAATCATCCCGGCCCACAAGAGAACTAATCATCCTGTTCCACAGTTGCCACGAGAGAACTAATCATCCCGACCCACAGGAGAATTAATCATCCTGTTCCACAGTTGCCACGGGATATCACAGGGGAAGGTTGAACCTGTCATCTTGTACATAGCGCACCACCAGGGGAGGGTGAGTTGCCCTATGGTCGTATGTTGCTCCAGTGAGTACCCCAAGCCCCCCAGAGTTCCCAGAGCTCAATGCATGCAACATGCAAGACCCTTATAAGAAGGTCTCTCGACGACTCCAAGTTGTTTTGGAAAGTCACAAATTTGACCTTTCCGCAGGGCTTTGACAAAATGTTTGCAACCTGTACATCAGTTTCAATGTGATGGAGCCTCCTCGCTCATCGACTTATCATATCCCAGATAAGGCAGTATCTAATGTCTATTTGCTAAAGCAATCACGAATACGGGATTTCTCAATAATCGAATCCCCTCTCTGGTTGTCACAAAGAATCACAGTGGTAGTCATCATGTGTACAAACTACAAACAGCTCACTTAAGAGCTTCTGCAACCATGCAGCTTCACACGAGATCATACTCGTAGCTATGTATTCTGTCTCAGCGGTGCTTATAGCAACCGACTTCTGCTTCCTGCTCATCCATGATATCGAAGCATAATCCAAAGAGAACCAACGCTGAGAAGTGCTCTAGTGATCCTCCACACTGCCTGCCCAATCAACATTCGAATAATCATGCAGTTTCATATTTCCGGCAATGTATCTCAATCCATGAGAAATTGTGCCCCTAAGATATCTCTGAAGATTCTTGGCACCAATCCAGTGAGGCTCAACCAAATATGAGCTCATCATGCTAACTGCAAAACATATGTCCAGACGAAAGTTCACTAAGAACATCAATGCGAATGAGTTTATGAAACTCACAGGCATTTGCCAAATTTGGTTCGACATCACTACCATATAACTTCTGAAAGTGAAGATCCTTGAGGTAGTCACAGACTTGCAGTTTATCATTCCTCATCCGGAATCCAACTCCCTCTTACTTCTGCAAAGGAGAGGGTCTGCACCTGTCAGAAATAGGTCGTCCTCATAAAGTGCTGGTATAAGAGGTCTATCATCCACAACCTTCAAACAATGGTTTGGATCGGCTTCACTCTTAGAGAATCACAGCTTCATCAGACAACTATCAATCCTCTCATACTACGCCTGGGGTGTTTTGCTTCAAGCCATAGAGGGCTTTCTTCCACCTGTATACATGAGATTCCCGATCTTGAATCTCAAACTCCTCGGGTTGTTCCAAACTTGTGGACCTGCTGTATGAGGGGAATGGTCCCCTTATAAGATTTTCCTTCGGTAGATCTCAGACATGTACCTTCATGCTCTTCTTGAATTCAGGCATCCCTATCACCATCTGACTCACATCGGGTAGGGCCCCATAGGTAGACCTCTGGTGTTATAGATGTGATATGTCAATTGACATGACCCCTAATGGACCATCCTGCAACGTGATAAAAATTTCCAACCCTGAACCCATGAGAAAAAGCATCTTTGAAAATTCTATTTTTTAACACGTACCTTTCCATCGATGAATGCCACCTTGAAACCTTTCACTTCCATTTCCGAGATCGACACCAGGTTCTTCTTTCGATTAGGTACATAAAAGAGATTCTTGTAAATGAATAGAGTTACCCTCATTCAATTGAAGGGTAACATTCCCGACACCCTTTCCAGGATAGGTGGCATCGACTCCAAGTATAATCCCACGGTTGTTTCCGTCTCTACCAAATTCGAGAGAGCACCCTTCTATCCGATGAGGTGCCTTGAAGCACTACGATCAATAAACTAGATTCCCAAAGAATCTGAAGGAGAGGGACAATACAAGATAATGCTTCTTTATCTTATCAAAAACAACATTTGATTCTTCATACCTGGGGTTCCTTGCTTTCTTTGAAGAGTCGGCCATTTCCTTGATGACCTGCATTACCTGTCATTCCTCTGATCATTGAAGATGTCCTTGGAATGATTGTTATCATGATTAAGTGATGTGTCCCTACCTCAGACACTCCTTCGCATAATGGCCGAACTTATTACAACCAAGGCATTCGCCTTTCCTTCCACCCTTAGATCCAGATTTCCCAATGAAGTGATCTTTAGGTGGGCCATCAGAAACTTCCGCTGTGCCATTCTGATAATATTCTCTGCTTCGACTTCACCCTCAGTGAATTTGAAGAGGGATGACGAATCCATTGATCCTTTTTTCCTTTCCCAACTATCTTCGAGGATTGCTCTTTCACTCTTGTTTGGGCATTGTCTTCACCTCAGCGCTGATACTATGTTAATTTTAGGTATGTTCTATGTTTAGAGCAATTTATTTCAATTTTCACAATTAGCTCAATATCGTTTCCAGATTGGCAATCACATTAGCATTAAAGTAAACTGCAGATAGAACATAAACATAGATCGCAGAAGTAAGCCAAGACAAGAGGACACAAGATGTGGCGCTAGCTAGGGACAAACCCAATGTGGGGAAACCCTTGATCAATTCTTCTTATATGTTCTTCAATAGTTCAGCACAGAGGGAGATAGTACGTTTACAATAGAAGTCAACACTTTGACTTATCTAGATAAGAGCATAGATAATCTCTAAGAAGATGATACATGAGATCAGTTGAAGACACACTGGTTCAACTGATTCTCCAAGGTGACTCCTTCACCTATCATTGTGCTGCATTTCGTCATCATGCTGCACCCATCATCACTATGCTACATCTCATCATGCTTCATTAATCATGTCTGTACCCATCACTCTATTGCATTATGTGCCATTGCTGCACCATGTTGCCATCTATGTGCTGACTGCATCTTGCTTGCTTGTTGTCCCTAGCATGCTTGTTGTTGCATGTTAGCCGTCCCTTGCATGCTAGCTGTAACATTGCATGCTTGGTGTATTTGCCACTAAGTACCATACAATTGTCCCAATGTTAGTTAGTTGTTCCTTGCATGCTGCTTTCTTTCTGAGACAGATGCCTTGGTTGTTCCGACAGTGCTCGACAGTGCCAGCAGTTATGGCTGTTCTCGACAATTCCAACAGTTCCAGCAACCTTGGTTGTTCTCGGCAGTTCCGACAATTCTAGCAATCCTGGTAGTTCCAGTAGTTCCGGCTTTTCTTGGCAGTTCTGGCTTTTCCCAGCAGTTCCGGCTTTTTCCGACAGTTTCGGCTTTTCCCGACAGTTCCGACTATTCCCGGTAGTTCCAATAGTTGCAGCAGTTTTGGCAATTCCGGCTAGTCCCGGCAATTCCGGTAGTTCCGGCTTCTGCCCTCTGGATTAGGGCAGCGTTATCCCTTAGAATCTCTCCTCCTACTAAAACCCAAAGACAAGTAGAGAGGAAGAGATCCCAAGTGTGTTGAAATGACTTGAAGGGCACCTCTATTTATACTAAAACGTTGAACACAAGTGGGGTTTATTTGGTTGTTGGCCAACCTTGACAAATTGTCCCATAACACAAATAAATTCATATCTCCATGAATACTTATCGGAATCGAATGATCTTTAGATCAATCCTACACCTCTTGATGAGAGAGATCCAAGAAAAATATCAGCTTCTGTTAATAAGATGACCCACATGGAGTTTGGCCCTAGTTGCTAATTTTAACAAGGGAAAACAGATCGACCCCTTCCTCGGTCAATTGAAGGAGATCCAGGATCAATTGACTTCCATAGGGGACATGTCAAATCAAGAGTTGATGGTAAGAACAACCCTAAACACAGCTCAGAAGACTGGGAGGTGTTTGTCCAGAGCATACTAGGCAAGGCAACCCTTCCAGATTGGGAGGAAATGTGGGCGACTCTTCGCCAAGAAGATATCAGAAGGCTGAGCAAGGCAGGAAGCAACGACAAGGGGATCAGAATCAAGGAGGAGGTGGATGCTGCCCTAGAATCTCAGGGAATGCAGGAGAAACAAAAGAAGAAGGACCTCTCCAAGGTCAAATGCTTCCACTGTGGGGAGTTGGGTCATTATGCAACCCAGTGTCCAAGGAAGAAGAGCAAGGGAGAGGTCTCCGAGACCGAGGTTGCGCTAGCAAGGGCAGGTAAGGAAGTGGAGACAGACGATGACTGTGCCATGAGTGCACACACACCACTTGAGCAGAAGTGGGGGACATTGAGTTGTAGTTAGGCGGACTACAAGCAATGAGCGGCAGGATCCTCGAGGTACTCAACCTCTTGGATTAGACCTTGCTACGAGAGCGCCAAAGAGGAGTAGCAGTACTGGCAATGTCAATAGAGACGGATGCGAATGGAGCAACAGAGGGGGCTACAGTGCAGGATTCCCAAGACAGCGCAAGGCTAGCAGATTGCAACAATGCGAGAGGCATAGGAGTGTTGCACTAGCACAGGATGGCATAAAGAGGTGTGCAATGATGCGAGATGCATGGAATTGTTGCAGCAGCATAGAGGTCAGAAAGGGAGCACTTGTCAGTGACAAAGGGAGCTTCAGCATCAAGAGTGTTTCTAGCCTGACGGAGATGTTAGAGTTGGGAGATCAGTTACTTACTTCTCAGTAACTGGGTTGCAGTGCAACGGTTAGCAGTGGTAGTGCTATGGGCAGCACGATGCAACATGATGAGAGGGGTTGCAATGCAGATGAAGCAATAGCAGTGGCAAGGCCATGGGCAGTAGCACGGATGCAGAGGGAGTTGTAGTACAGATGCAGCAGTGGTAGTGGCAGGGCCATGGGCAGTAGCATGGATGCAAAGGGAGTTGCAGTATGGATGCACCAGTGGCAGTGGCAGGGCCATGGGTAGCAGTACAAGATGCAGTAGTGCAGAGGATATTGGGCACCAGGACTAGCATCAACACAGGGACCAATGCTAGATGATTAGAGTGATGCTCAGTGAGAGTATTACTAGAGCACAGTCCTCGCTAAGAGGGAGTGTTGATTTGGGGTATCATCGAATGTGACCTAGCCATGAAAATTGATGGAGAGGCTAAGGCACATGAGATCTCCAATACCCAGAAAGGGTTTGGGCAAATTCTAAACAGTTTGGGAGATATTAAAATAATTAATATTTTTAATGGAGTCTCTAAGTCTAAACTTAGGGAAAATAAAATATTAATGTGAATTAATATAAAACTGTGTTAGAATGGTCCAAAAGTCATGGATCAAACCAGATCTAATCTTAGCCATTGATTAGGGACTTGATCTTGGCCGTTGATTAGGGACTTGATCTCGGCCGTTGATTTGTCAACGAGAAAAGTATAAGAGGAGACTTGAGGGTCACTTGGAGGACACACCAAGAGATCAAGATTTCGACTTTTTGGGGCTAGGTTTGTTGAGAAAGTTGAGAGAGTGATCAGAGTTGTAGCTGAGGGGTAGTGAATACAGAAGCAGATGGGTAGAGATAGCACTAGGAGGATCAACGCAGTAGCCGGAGAGAGGGACGTAGAAGCAGCCAAGGGTTCACGCAGAGCCAACCAGGGCTCACACAGAGGCAACTAGGAGCTGCGCAGTGCTTCAGAGGACCAGTGTGGGTGACACAGTGCCTCCAGAGGCTGACGCAGGCCAAGCTAGAGTGATGTTGGGCTAACGCTGGGCCTGAGAGAGGCTGATGCTAGGGTTTCGTGGGGCAGATTGGAGCTGTGGAGCTGCCGGATTGTTTATTCGAGGTTTCAGCCGAAATACCTGCTTCCGAGTAGAGAGGTACTATTGCTTAGATTATTCTATGTTGGGTGAGCTGGTTTTGGCACCCATATTGTATTCAGAAACTACATAATAATAAAACCCTCGGAGAGCTACACCAGTTTTCCCGCATTGGGTTTTTCCGAGGACATTGGTCCAAAAACAACGATGTCACTTGTGTGCTTGTTTTGTTTCCTTCAATTGATGATCTATAATGTGTTGAGCATGTACTTGTATTTATTTTCAGTATTTACATGGTAAATAACTTGTTAATTAATCAAGACAAGTAGTCATAAATAAATTAGAGAAGTACATGAAGGGTTTCTAATGAGTTAGACTTAGAAATTCCAACACAGTGTTGAAGAATCTAGGGCATTGGGTTATAGTAAGATTCTTCTAACTATGATAACAATTTGTGAAGTACTTTTTACTTTTCTTATCAACACAATCTTCTCTTATTATTATTAGTGTGTTCTCTTGCTTCATCAAACAGTTACCCAAACAAAAGGAGACAGGAACACAAGATGTTGGCTTTCAGCCAGGGAAAAACCTTTCTCTCTTAGAGAGGAAAACCCTTCTGCAAATTTCTCTTATTGAAGCTTCAATTGACAAATGTCAAACCCTAGACCCTTGACCAGTAGATCCTCCAAGCACAAGACATAGTCTCTCTTTTGACACTTCCTTTTTGTCCTTCAATCAATGCCTTCTTCTTTACTGCACCTTGATCTCTTTCTTTACACTTCTTCCAACACTTGATGGCACTTTCCTTCGCTCCTTTTCTAGCAACTGCAGAGACCTATTCTTTTGTGCCTTCCTTTCCTTTGTTGGGAAATCTTCCTTTTCCTTGATAGTTGGACTAGGTAATGAGCCTCTCCTTCTAGTGTATCTCTGGGTTAGAGGTTGATCCTCTTAACCCTACATCAGATCTGATTTCTTCGCATGTGTGGCTAATCTAGGGCTTGAGATGGACCTTTTTAGTTGCTCCCTTCCTTTGCTAGATGTGGGACCTACTTCGCTTGAGATGGAGGCCTATTTTGAGTCTCTTCTTAGCCCAATCAAACTCTCTTATGTTGTTGCCCTTGTGGATCTGATGTGACTGCAGAACTTCCCTCCTTTCTTCGCACGTATGACAGAATTATGCCCTAAAACAGTCCTCCCATACTCGGTTTCTTTTTCCTCTTCTTGACTGCCCTAGAATCACCTCAATGCTCCCTTTTCACAACTATTTTTCGTCCTTCTTCGCTGAAAGGAACACAGATGTGTCCCAGGTGGCATAACAGTGCATCCTAGAGGTGAAAATTTGGAACTTGCTTACCTTTCAGGAGGGTCTAGCATGTGCTGCCGAATTCTGGATCACTCTTGTAAAGATGCGGTCACCCCGAAGTCTCGTGCCCACAGGAGTTGAGCACAATGATCAGTGCCATGACTGGTGGTCGGCTAAGGCAGTCTGTAGCATTATTGGTGTTTCCCTTCTTGTACTTAATGTTCAACTGGAATTGTTGCAGGTATGTGGACCATTTTTTATGGCGATCATTCTGCAACTTCCCTTGTGTCTGTATGAACTGCAAGGGCTGGTGGTTTGTGTGGATGACTGTATCTTTCCCCAGAATATAATGCTTCCATTGACGGCAGGCCTACACAATGGAATACATTTCTTTGTCATAAGTGGGATACTTTCGGACTGTGTCTGAAAGTGTCACTATGGTAAGCCACTGGATGCCCTTACTGAGTAAGAATTGCACCAATAGTATAGTCAGAGGCGTTTGTCTCAATCTCAAATGATTGGTATAGGTATGGTAATGTGACCACTGGTGCAGAGCAGAGGCAATGCTTCAACTCAGAAACCGCCTTTTGTTGGGTTTCAGACAAAAAAAACTCTGTTTTCGCTCCGCCCTTGGTGACTTGACTTAAAGCCAAGTGATATGAGAGAACCCCAACACGAACCTATGGTAGAAATTGGCAAGACCCAGAAAGCTGTAGAGCTCTGGTCCACATGACTTGTATCTTCGCTGAGTCCACATGCACACCCTGCTCATCAATGATCTACCCCAGATATTGAACCTGGGTCATGCCAAAAGTGCATTTCTCCAAATTGGCACACAGCTTATGTTGTCGCAGGGTTTGAAGGACCTGTCGAATATGGTGGAGACACTCTTCCCAACTCTGGCTGAAGATCAAGATGTCATCTAAATACACCACCACGAATGCATTGGTGAAGGGTCACAAGATGTCATCCATCGATCTTATGAAGGCTGCGGGGGCATTTGTCAACCTGAAAGGCATGACCAACCATTCGAAAAGGCCCTCCTTGGATTTGAAAGCAGTCTTCCACACATAAGAGGGTTCAATAGGCACCTAGTGATAACCAGACTTCAAGTCAATCTTGCTGAAATATTTGGCCCCCTTGAGCTGGTCCAGAAGGTCGTCAATCCGTGGGATTGGGTACCTATTCTAGACAGTGATCTTGTTCAGTGCCCGATAGTCAATACAAAGTCTCCAGGTCCCGTCCTTCTTCTGTACCAATATAATTGGGCTCCCACAGGGTGATGAGCTTGGCCTGATGTGCCTTTTCTGCAATAGCTCTTGAATGTGCTTCTTGATCTCCTCGTTCTCCAGAACCGAGCTTTGATAGATCGATCCACTGGGTAGCGGCACACCCAGGGTCAGATCGATGGAGTGCTTTGTAGGTTATAACCCCGTACAGAAATTACCTACATACTAATTCTAAAACACAGAAAATAAACAATGTGAGAGCATAACACATAAAACACATATACACAAAGATTTTCCCACTGGAGCTCAAAACCAGGACTACCAGCTTGATTTTTCATTATGTTCATTTCAATGTTACAATACATATTTATACATGCCGAAGCATCCAATACCATGGACCGAAAACCATCGTGTCCAAAACCATGGACCAAAAACCATCGTGTCCAAAACCATGGATCGAAAAACCATAGGTAGGTTTGCCCAACCTAATATAGGGTCCAAAAAAAATTTCCTGGGGCGCTGCCCCGGGACCCTGTAGAGGGGGCTACTCGCCCCCCCTCAAACTCCCCTATGAACCCCCCGCTGCGCAATCGGCATAATGAAGGGGGGGCTCTACCCCCCCTCTAACCCTCTAGTTCACTACGTAGGTTAGTCATGGAAAGAATATAACAAAACCCAACATGCTTGACCTGACAAATGCAGAGGTATCCCTATACATTAGGCGAAAATGTCCCTGTACTCCTCCACGACCTCGTCCATCTGTTGCTTTTGTGCGGAGGATCCCTATTTGGAAATCATGGCCACAACCTTTTTCTTGCTCTAAGGGTGAATCATAAGGAAAACAAATTTCCTGGTTTGGGAAATGATCTTACTGCATTGCTTTCGCAGTGATCAAAGAGATGGCAGTAGGTGGGGCTACCTCCAATATCCTATGCAACTTATTGCCCAAAGTAATAATCATAGAGTGAGGTCTAGACTCATATACAACATGTCGTTTCCACACGTATCGTTGTCCCAATAATACATCACAAACTTCAAGAGGAGCAACATCACATAGTACCTCATCAATGAAGGAATTGATGTTGTAGGGAAGGCAGCATTGTTGGTTGACGCGGAGATCTCGTCCTTGATGAAGCCACCCGATGGTGTACGACTATGGATGTGTTGTCATCGGTAGGCCCAGTGGCTTCACGACCTCTACTGAAATGAGGTTCTTTTGTGTAATGACCCACCTATAACTATAAATAAAATACAAGTATTAGCATACATACGAGACCTCCATACGATAGCTATGTATGCATGGACCTGCATGCATCGCACTATATATATGATAAATCCTTAAACTAACAGAAAATGTTAATTTTAATTTACAAATTAAAATTTAAAATTAATAAAATAATAAAATTAATTAATTAAATTGTAAATAAATTAATTAAATTAATTCATTAAGATAATAAATAAAACTTTATCAAATCAAATCTCCATATTCGAATAAAATCAACAAAAATCAAATAAAATTTGGTTTTATAAAAATTGCACGCATCAAAATAATGACACGGAGATGGGAGGAAGGCGGTGGACAGGAAATGAAAAGGAGGAAGGAAATCTTGAGAAGGGGAGGAGGGAAAACAGAGAAAAATTTCAATTTGAACATAGAGATACAGACGCTCTGGAGTTTTGAGTTTTGATTGTACTGGAGTTTCTGGGCACGGGGGATCAGAGTGCTTCGACTAGAAAGCATTCTGAAATTGCGTACCTAGGTTGTACTCAGTTCGGCAGGGTGGTTTGGCCGTTTTGGTAACATAGTCAGGACAAGAACTGCAACCAGGACAAAATTATAACAAAACAATTGCAAAAGAGCTTCGCAGTAGAGCAGACTGGTTTGTATTCATTAGTTAAATTATCTAAATTCTGTGTTAAAATACATATTTTGATATTTGAATTTAAGGTCCTGTTGTTACACAAATTGTCACAACAATGCTCAGACCGGGGGCTGTCACCCTGATCCCCGATCTCTCCGTTTAAGCTGTCTCCCGAGGCTAAGGGGGGTAGACGCTATAGGATGAATGAAGACCCATTGTGGACCAGTTGGGTTGGGAGACACAGCAAGACAATTTAGCACTTAATTGATTTAGAAAAATGTACCAGTGCCTTATGGAGTTAATGATTAAATAATTGTTTATTAAATATTGCAGAAATATGAACCTTGTGAAACAATCATTTATCATCAAATAACCCAAGAAAAGATTAATTTTGCCAGATGCGAGATAATCAATAAATGCATCACGCCTTGACAATATCCCAACGATTAAATTTCTAAAGAATGAATGCTTTAAACAACCACGAAATTTTAAACGCTGACCAGATTTCAAATAGTATCTCCAGATATAAAAATTTTAAGCACATTTAACTTCACCACAACTAGAAAAAAAGACTTTAAAAAGAATTTCCAATTTTTAATTAGCCTTTTTCAAATTTTTTTAATTTGTATATATTTTTTAATAAAATTTTAAGTCTAAAATATTAAACAAAATTAAAGTCCTAAATAAAAAGTAATCTAAACTAAAGTCTAAAAAAATAAAAAAGAAACTTTTTTAACTTTTTTATGATTTTTATTTTTATTTTTTATGATTTAAAAAAAAGAAGAATTTTTTTTATTTAAAATGAAACAAAACTCAATACGCAGATGGAGGAAGGCATGCAGAGAGGCAGTCAACATAGGTTTGATAGTCGGCGACCAATAGCTAGTTAGAGGAGGGCAGCGATGGCAGAAAGAAATTCGATGAGCTCAAGGGAAAAGATTGAGATCCTCACAAGTGTCTTGCAGGTATGGCGTGAAGATTGGAGGGGATCGACGAATGGGCAGCGGGTAAAGAAAAACACATGGAGGAGAATCGACGTGAGGGCAAAGATGGAAATCCAAAGCTTTGAGATGAGCATCCGATGGGCAATAAAACTCGCGGAGGGAGAGCGCAGGGATGACTGCGTGAAGGAAAAGGCTGCGCAAAGAGGAAAATCGTGAGGATGGATGACTGCAAGCAGAGGATACGTCGGTTTTGAATGGTGGACAGACGCACGCACAGGTTTTTTGCAGCGATGGTAGCATATAGGCAACATGGGGAAAGAAGCAGATATGTATGGCAGTGTGAAGGTTGCGCGGGAAATTGATAGGGAGTCTGTTGCAGGCCTAGGGCAGCACATAAAAAATTTTGAACAAACTTCTTGCGAATAATGAAACCCCAGACAACAGATAAATGGATCGGAAAACCCTCTTAAGATTTACTAGGGCTCTTAAAATTTTGAACCAGCTACTTCAGAGTGTCTGCTGAAAACCCGCAAATTTTTAAAACCTACACCTGCAACCTGCAATGGCAAAAACAGAACACCGAGAAGTAAAATGTGCAAGAAACCAAAACTGAAAGCCGTAAGACCAGTTAAAAATTTACAATATTTATAGATTAATGACTCTAAGCAGCGAGATTTATCAATAATCCAAAGAAATATTTTCAGAATTTAAATTTAATGTGAGATACTTCAAGAAACCCTTCATGCATTCATAAAAAAAAAATATTTCAAATGATAAGCCCGGGATTAAAACTGGTTGGGCTCTTTCAAAAAACGCAATCCGAAAGTTGGCTGGTTCAGCCAAGAATTTCCCCGAATGCCTGGTAATCTAAAAAAAAGGATTTCTTGCATAGCTTAAAATCAACCATTAACATAGAAGGAGAAAACAATAGTGAAATCCAGATCGAATGGAGATACCTGCCATTATATTTCAGAATCTAAACTATCATTCAAACCCCAGAGATCATACAAGATACCTGTGCCTGAATCAATCTTCATCAAGCTATCATCAATGGATAAAAATAAAATTATGCAGAAAAATAAAACATCTTACAACATTTTCAGAAGAATAACACCAACAAGATTTTCAACCCCAAAGTCTTTCTTTATTGCACAAAAAATGACTACAAGAGAGTTTTTTTTGGCACCAGATTCTAAGATCCAATCTTCTCAAATGACCCCTAACACTCTATTTAAAGGAAAAATTCCCAATAGCTAGTTCGAGTGATCCATATCAAACTAATCTCGACCGTCGATGAGGATCAAAATCTCTTTTAATCTCATCCGTCGAAATTTTAAATGCATTTTAATATATTAAAAATTAAAATCTTGCATTTATTTCCTCAAAACTTTTGATTTATTATTATTTTATTACTTTAAATTTTTATTTTTTTTATTTATTTTTAAATTTTAGTTTACTTTATTTTTAATTTTTTAATTTTATTAATTTAATTTTTTAATTTTTTTATTATTCTTTTATTTTTGGATCCTCGAACTTAACCTTTGGAAAAATCACCTAGGACCCAAGACTTGGGACTTATGAGGGGATAAAACATTTTCTACCCCTCAAGACACTTTACATCATGACTTTTACACTTTTACATCTCAAGGGGGAAAACCCATTTGACATAGACCCTCATATACCACCCAATTCTGCGACACAAACATAATCTAGCAGATCAAGCAATTTGAAATAACTTAACCAAATAGTTAGAACTATTTCCAAATTACTTTTACATAGACTCGAAGCACACTAGGATTCCCCTAATATTTTAATGACAAAATCCATTCCGGCTTTGGGGTTAGGCTGAAGGAAAACTCTGCCGATCATGGATCGGTGAGACAAAAAACCTTCTGGAACGTAGATTATCACTAGAAAATTAGGTTTGCCTAGGCAATTTACATACATGACTCAAATCTACTAAGATTATTTACAATTTACATATGCACACTCGGTTTACAAAACAATATGATCGCACTGATGACGACAGTCAAATGGCACGGACATATCAATCAAGCGCTGTCCCTTTTGCAAAAAAGGGGGTGTACTGCTATGGGTAGTTGATGCGTAGTGGTGAACATGGGCCACAAACTCTTGGCATTCCATCTCCTTGGGTTAGGGTTGTTTACGGTTTTCCCTTGTCCAATAATAAATGGGTCCTTGAGCCTCATTCTAACACAGTTCAAAGGCATGTATACGCCACATCTCTTCTCAGAGATACGCTACCATCGCTTGAGTTAGTTTATTTCCATTCTGTTTGTAAGCATATTTCAGTGTTTTGATATTAATGAAATGAAGTGTTATTTCTGTTGCATCTCTGTATTTACGGATATATCGGTAATTTGTTGCGTTCCTATTTAAATTCGGATCAGTGGTATCAGAGCAGTCTGCTCTTTTTCTATTTTTCTTTGCATGTCCCCAACGAGGTCAGGGTATAAGGAGTTAGGGCTCGATCTGGTTGAACCTTTGCAAGACCAGCCTTGCAAACCCCGATGGCCTCCTATGGCGGAAGAAAAGAAAGACAAAGGGGCAAAAAATCTTATCAAAATATTGCTAGAGGAAGCCCTTGAACGACAGAGGAATGCAATGATGAATAACTTTGCCCAAATCCTTCGACGACTACCCACATATGACGCATTTTCATTTAGCAGCCACTCTAGAGGCGCCACTCCTTTTAAGGTACAAGTTAACTTTGACATTCCCATATTTGAGGGCCAGATAGATGCAGACGCCATAGATAAATGGTTGAATCTGTTGGAAGGATATTTTTCAGTTCATGACTTTTCCAATCGGAAAAGATTACTTTTTCACTTCTCAAAGCCGCCCCACACGTCAAGGACTGGTGGGAAACCTACTGTGAACAAAAGGACGAGAAGGAATCCTCACTATTTTCGGCGGCACCCTCTTGAGATTCTTTCCAAGAGGCCATCAAGGAACAATATTACCCTGTTGGGAGCTATGAAAATAAATACACAAAGTGGACCACGCTACGGCAGGGAAGGGACAAAGATGTGTCTAAGTTCACAAATGTTTTCCATACCCTTTGCACAAAATTGGGTATCAAGGTATCTGAGAGGCCTTTGGTACTTAAGTACTGCGACTGCCTGCACAAGTACATCAAGGACAAGATGGAGTTCCTGAACATCTCCTTGCTCAGCGTGACATATCAATACGTTTTCAAGATTGAGGAGAAGTTTAAACAGAAGAAGCGAGACTTTGGATCTGTGAACCCGAAGCAAGGAAAATGCGCCCCCAAAGCACAGAGCAAAGGCCAAAGCCAAGGCGGGGCGACCTAAGACAACTTGTCGAAGCCACCAACAAAAAAGGACACTGGAAAATGGTGTGAGTTTCATAAGAGCTCCATTAACAACACAAGTGAGTGTCGGGCCAAGCAATCATTGGTGGCCGAGCTGAAGGCATCCAAATCAGATGCATGTTCTGACTCTGAGTCAAAACTCGACAAGAGAAATGACAAAGGGAAGAAAATCATTGACGCGGAGCCTAGTGCCACCATGGCGACCACCAAGATCCAGAAAAATGAGCCTAAAGATCCAGAGGAGGAGGAATGCCTCTTTCACTCACAGATGTGGGTGAAGGGTTCTCCGCTACAATTCATTGTCGACAGCGGGAGCCAAAATGTAAGGCCCTGTTGTTGCACAGATTGTCACGACAACGCTCAGACCGGGGGCTGTCACTCTGATCCCCGATCTCTCCATTTAAGCAGTCTCCCGAGGCTAAGTGGGGTAGACCCTATGGGATGAATGAAGACCAACTGTGGACCAGTTGGGTTGGGAGACACAACAAGGCAATTTAGCACTTGATTGATTTAGAAATTAATATACTAGTGCCTTATGGAGTTAATGATTAAATAATTGTTTATTAAATATTGCAGAAATATAAACCTTGTGAAACAATCATTTATCATCAAATAACCTAAGCAAAGATTAATTTTGCCAGATGCGAGATAATCAATAAATGCACAACGCCTTGACAATATTCCAGTGATTAAATTTCTAAAGAATTAATGCTTTAAACAACCACAAAATTTTAAATGCTGACCAAATTTCAAATAGTTAATCTCCAGATATAAACATTTTAAGCACATTTAACTTCACAACAAAAAAAAGACTTTAAAAAGAATTTCCCATTTTTAATTAGCCTTTTTCAAAAAAAATTAATTTTATATATTTTAATAAATTTTTAAGTCTAAAAAAAATTAAACAAATTAAATCTTAAATAAAAAGTAATCTAAACTAAAGTTAAAAAAAAAAAAAAACTTTTTACTTTTATGAATTTTTAACTTTTATTTTTATTTTTTATGATTAAAAAAATAAATAAATAATAATAAGTATTTAAAATGAAACAAAACCTAAAATCTAAATAAAATCTAATCTAATACTAACACCTAATCTATATACATAAATGAACAATATAAAATCTAAACTCTAAATAAATAACTTAAAATCTAAGACTTGAAAAGAAACCTTTTATGCCCTTTATTATTTTATTATTTTTATGATTTTTTATTTATATAAATAAAATAAAATAAAACAAGAGTAAACTTTAAAACTAAGAAAATCTAAATCTAAATCTAAATCAGATGTAATCATAAACTAAACTAAACAAAATCAAAACTTTACAAAAATTTAAAACGCACCTCCTGAACTAAACCACACATACTAAGAAAATCAAGCTTATGTACTGTTCTTATGCACGCAGGTTTGTTGTGAGCCTGACGGCAGAGGGTCGACGACAGTGTGGGATAAACAGGAAGTGATGCGTGAGGATTTGCAGGTGGAGAAGGATACACAAATGGAGGAAGGCACCCGGAGAGGCAGTCGGCATAGGTTTGATAAGCGGCGACCAGTAGCTAGTTAGAGGAGGGCAGCGATGGCAGAAAGAAATTCGATGAGCTCAAGGGAAAAGATTGAGATCCTCGCAAGTGTCCTGTAGGTATGGCGTGAAGATTGGAGGGGATCGACAGATGGGCAGCGGATAAAGAAAAACGCATGGAGGAGAATCGACGTGAGGGCGAAGATGGAAATCCAAAGCTCTGAGATGAGCATCCGATGGGCAATAAAACTCATGGAGGGAGGCATAGGGATGACTGCGTGAAGGAAAAGGCTACGCAAAGAGGAAAATTGTGAGGATGGATGACTGCAAGCAGAGAATACGTGGGTTTTGAATGGTGGACGGACGCGCATGCAGGTTTTTTGCAGCTATGGCAGCGTACAGGCAGCGTGGGGAAAGAAGCAGATATGTATGGCAGCGTGAAGGCTGCGCGGGAAATTGATGGGGAGCTTGTTGCAGGCCCAAGGCAACACATAAAAAATTTCGAACAAACTTCCTGCGAATAATGAAATCCCAGACAACAAATAAATGGATTGGAAAACCCTCTTAAGATTTACCAGGGCTCTTAAAATTTTGAACCAACTGCTTCAGATTGTTTGCTGAAAACCCCGCAAATTTTTAAAATCTATACTTGCAACCTGCAATGGCAAAAACAGAACATCGAGAAGTAAAATGTGTAAGAAACCAAAACTGAAAACCGTAAGACCAGCTAAAAATTTACAATATTTACAGATTAATGACTCTAAGCAGCCAGATTTATCAATAATCTAGAAAAATATTTTCAAAATTTAAATTTAATGTGAGATACTTCAAAAAACCCTTCATGCATTCATAAAAAAAAATATTTCAAATGATAAGCTCGGGATTAAAATTGGTTGGGCTCTTTCAGAAAACGCAATTCGGGAGTTGGTTGGTTCAGCCGAGAACTTCCTTGAACGCTCGGTAATCTTAAAAAAAGGATTTTTTGCACAACTTAAAATCAACCATTAACATAGAGGGAGAAAACAATAGTGAAATCCAGATTAAATGGAGATACTTGCCATTATATTTCAGAATCTAAACTATCATTCAAACCCCAGAAATCAGACAAGATACCTGTTTCTGAATCAATCTTCATCAATGGCTAAAAATAAAAATATGCAAAAAAATAAAACATCTTACAGCGTTTTCAAAATAGTAACACCAGCAAGATTTTCATCCCCAAAGTCTTTCTTTATTGCACAAAAAATAACTACAAGAGAGCTTTCTTTGGCACCAGATTCTAAGATCTAATCTTCTCAAATGACCCT
This sequence comes from Pinus taeda, assembly GCA_000404065.3. NCBI lineage: Eukaryota > Viridiplantae > Streptophyta > Pinopsida > Pinales > Pinaceae > Pinus > Pinus taeda. The sequence goes on from APFE030857459.1 coordinate 133,191, forward strand.
TAACACCCTATTTAAAAGAAAAATTTCCAATGACTAGTTCAAGTGATCCATGTCAAACTAATCTCGACTATCGATGATGATCAAAATCTCTTTTAATCTCATCCGTCGAAATTTTATATGCATGTTAATATATTAAAAAATTAAAATCTTGCATTTATTTCCTCAAAACTTTTGACTTATTATTATTTTATTATTTTAAATTTTATTTTACTTTATTTTTTAATTTATTTTTAAATTTTATTTTACTTTATTTTTTATTTTTTTTATTATTATTTTTTATTTTTTTTTTATTTTTCTTATTTATTATTATTTTTTGTTTTATTATTCTTTTATTTTTGAATCCTCGAACTTAGCCTTTGGAAAAATCACCTAAGACCTAGGACTTAGAACTTATGGGGGGATAAAACATTTTCTAACCCTCAAGACACTTTACATCATGACTTTTACACTTTTCCATCTCAAGGGGGAAAACCCATTTGACATAGACCCTCATAGACCACCCATTTCTGTGACACAAACATAATTTAGCAGATCAAACAATTTGAAATAACCTAACCAAATAGTTAGAACTATTTCCAAATTACTTTTACATCGACTCGAAGCACACTAGGATTCCCCTAAGATTCTAATGACAAAATCCATTTCGGTTTTGGGGTTAAGTTGAAGGAAAACTCTGCTGATCATGGATCGGCGAGACAAAAAACCTTCCGGAACGTAGATTATTATTAGAAAATTAGGTTTGCCTAGGCAATTTACATACATGACTCAGATCTGCTAAGATTATTTACAATTTACACATGCAGACTGGGTTTACAAAACAATATGATTGGGCTGATGATGACAGTCGAATGGCATGGACATATCGATCAAGCGTTATCCCTTTTGCAAAAAAAGGAGTGTACTGCTATGGATAGTTGACATGTAGTGGTCAACATCTGGCTCTACTTGGGGACACGTTGCTGCACTATAGGAATGTGAGAATCCAGAATCTGCACCCATGCAACACACAACAAAAATAAGTAGCGTCCATTCAAAAATCATCATATAACATTAAGCACATTAAAGATATAAGATCTTCATTTATTAACTATCTAGTAATATAAAAGGTAAATCTAATCCTAAAACAAAAATGAAAATGCTGAAAAAACAACGGGTAGGGTTAGAAATACAGAGGATGCCCCATGGCATGAAATGTGTTCAATATAGTGTATACTAAGCATTTGCCTGCTTTTAGGCAAATTTGTCGGCTGCTTCTCAGATGTGTAATGTCCAATTCTACATACGGTAGGACTTTTTCCTATCCGAAAATCAAGCTGCTCGCGGCCGTCTGATGCATCAAATCTTTTTCTCATTTTCTTTTTCTTGCGTTTTTTCTTCGTGGCAGGCTGTATCACTGATGACGTGGAACTTTCTACTTCAAAGCTCTCAGATGAAGTATGTAAGATATGCGTGACATGTCTTTCTTCATCTTGCATCTGACCTTTATCATTTTTAATTTTATCTGGATCACCTTCAATTAACCACCTTTCAATCGAACCAATGACCTCCTCATAATAAGATGGAGCTTGTTGCAGCAAATAAGGAGGCTTCTGATCTATTGACGTTCCCTGGTTTCTTTCATCCTCTGACAACCGCTGAAATTTTTGAACCTGTATTGTAATGGCATCCATCTGACTAGAGTGTTCATCCTTCATAGCACTGATTTCCCTGGCATGGTCTTCTTCCATTGTCAATAACTTATTTTGCATAGAATTAATTTCCCTATCATGATTAGCTTTCATGGTCGTCATATTTTTCTCTAATTCTGATAACTTGCTTTGCATAAAACTAATTTTTGTGTCATGATTAGTCTTCATGGCCTCAATTTCCTCAGCATGTTGTTTTTGCATGATCTCTATCTCCTTATTACGTTTTTCCAGGTGGGTGCATAAAGTTCTCACATCATTGGCGTAATTAGTTTGATTGATCTCCATATTTTTTACCAACCGCATTAGTTCTTGTATAATTTGCTTCTGATCTTCCTTTTCATTGTCGACACTGATTTTATAATTTGTCCCTGCTTTTCCACTATCATGGATTTGATTTGCAATGGTACAGGTGGATGGCACATTCTGATATGAAGAATTGTCTTGAAATCTTTCATTGACAGCTGGACCTTTTATAAGATTACTTTCATTCTGTTGCACAATTTTAGGGGCACAAGGCGAGCTATTTGGATCACCATATCTATCTTTAAAAGCATCAACAATGTCTTGTAAAGAAGTGAAAGAATCTTCAGGACAATTATTAAACCAATTCAAAGCATCATCCTCTAAAGAAAGGACAAATAGACGCATTTTGACATCTTCATGATTATATTGAGGAAGTCTACAATATATGATCATTACACAAGTAAACTTGTTTAGATGTTTTTTAACAACAACTAAATCATCACCCGAGAACAAAGGTAATTTAGAAATGGCCACTTTCGGAAAATCATGGAGATCATCAGTAAAAGAACATGGTTTAAACGAATAATCCATGATGAATAACGAGGGACCAAATAGATGATAGAACGAGATGTTTGCTCAAGAAAATCAATAGATGAAAGAAGTGGAGTCGCCACTTGAACAATGAATCTAATTCTAGGATCCAAAAAACAACCAACAAGCAGATATGAGGGAGGCTTCTTGTCTGGGAAAAGAAATGGAGTCAACACCCAAACAAGAAACAAACTGAAGAGAAGCTGCTGATATGACGAAAGATAAAGTGACCAAATGATGCCAAAAAATGTTGAATCTGCCAGCTCAAATGAGAAATGAGAAAGATGAAAAAATGATGAGAAATGAGAAGATGAATGTCGTTTAAATCAAGGACAGAAAAAACTCTGTCCCTGGCAACGACGCCAAAAAAAACTCTATCCCCGACAACGACGCAAATGGAGGAAGGCACGCAGAGAGGCAGTTGGCATAGGTTTGATAGGCGGCGACCAGTAGCTAGTTAGGTTCACAGCAAACCTGCGTGCATAAAAACAGTACATAAGCTTGATTTTCTTAGTATGAGTGGTTTAGTTCAGGAGGTGCATTTTAAATTTTTGTAAATTTTTTATTTTGTTTAGTTTAGTTTATGATTACATCTGATTTAGATTTTCTTAGTTTTATCTTAGTTTTAAAGTTTACTCTTGTTTTATTTTATTTTTTTATATAATTAAAAATCATTAAAAAAATAATAAAGGGCAATAAGGTTTCTTTTTCAGGTTCTTAGATTAAGTTTTATTTAGTTTTAGATTTTATATTGTTTCATTTATGTATAAGATTAGGTGTTAGTATTAATTAGATTTTTTTGATTTTAATTTTTGGTTTTCATAATATAATATATATATATTATATATATTATTATATCTTATACATAAAAATGAATAAAAATAAAAAATTGATAAGTTAAAAGTTTTTTTTTATTTTTAGATTTTAGTTTAGATTATTTTATTTAGTGCTTTTATTTTGTTTTATTTTTTAGACTTAATTTATAAAAAAATATATTAAGAATTTAAAAAATTTTTGAAAAAGGCTGATTAAAAATTGGAAATTCTTTTTAAAGTCTTTTTTCTATTGTGGTGAAGTTAAATGTGCTTAAAATGTTTATATCTGGAAATTAACTATTTGAAATCTGGTCAACATTTAAAATTTCGTGGTTGTTTAAAGCATTCATTCTTTAGAAATTTAATCGCTGGAATATTGTCGAGGCATTGTGTATTTATTGATTATCTTGCATCTTGCAAAATTAATCTTTGCTTGGGTTATTTGATGATAAATGATTGTTTCACAAGGTTCATATTTCTGCAATATTTAATAAACAATTATTTAATCATTAACGCCATAAGACACTGGTACATTAATTTCTAAATCAATCAAGTGCTAAATTGCCTTGCTGTGTCTCCCAACCCAACTGGTCCACAATTGGTCTTCATTCATCCCATAGGGACTACCCCCCTGAGCCTCGGGAGACGACTTAAACGGAGAGATCGGGGATCAGTGTGACAGCGCTCGGTCTGAGCGTTGTCGTGACAATTTGTGCGACAACAGACCCCTTTGGGGTTAGTTGGGCAGCCAACTTGTCGGGGTCATAACTTGGTCATATTATCTTCGTTTGTCGCGTATGATACCTTCTTGGAAAGGTCTCTCCAAGTACTACAGGATTTGCGGCAAGCCCTTGCCTATGGCTATAGGCCTGTTGCAGACCTCAAAAAAATGTCGCTTAGGGGGTCAAAACTGCTTCAGATGTTTAGGACCCAAAAAACTGCTAAAAATAGTAAATGTTGAAATAAACAAGGAAATTGATTGGAGGTCTAGGTGGAATAGGCGGGTGGCCACCAATATCCACATGGATCATGAGGAGTTTGAATTAGTCTCTTAGGCCTACATAAGCCCCAAAAATAAAATAATGTGTTAATAACCCAACTTTTGGTGACAAACCCGCCAAACTAGCTCACAAATGAAATAATAAGCCTTTTAAGAGGTCAAATAATAAATAATACATGTCATAGGGCCCCCCAAGAGGCTTGATGAGGTCCATAGATGCCATAATGAAGAATAGGATCTTCAAAAGTGATGGACAAGGGGTTTGCCCCTTGTTCTCCAAACAATAAACCTGTGGTGCTCCAAATGAATCGAAGATGCCTGTAGATCATTTGTAAGGGCTTTGGTGATGATGTAGGTGATGTCACATCATCCTACAAGTGTTGGGTCAACTGCCAAGTGCATGGTACATCTGTGGGGCTGGCTAGGCAAAGGTGAACCAGGTGCATCTTCCTCGTCCAATAGGTGAATTTCGAGCAATCTCTGAATATCCTCGGAGATCCATGGAGTGTTGTCTACTGTTGTGGAAGCTCGTGGCTCTTAACACACACCCTACATGTGCCAATGTAACCTTTTGGAGGGGTAGGACCCCGTATAGGGAGACCAAACCCAAGATGGAGAGTCGAGACCATCTGCAACCCTGCATAAGATTCAATGCATCCCCTAGCCTTCCAATACAACAAGTTATCAAAGAAATCGAGTAAATGAGCTTACAAACCATGGACCACTGGTGGGGACTTCATAATGGTCTGCCCTTCCATAATGGGCTTTGGGATGTGCTAATGTCTCCAAACTCCACATGGGGTTAACCAAGTATCCTATTAGGTGGTTTCTACTTCTAAAAGGGATAGTGTTCAAGGTACATCTTTTAAAAGGTGGTGGTATGTGATAAAGAGGTGAATGGAGTAAGGAATGAGAAGGGCAAGCCATGGGCCACACGCTGGGGTACAGGGGCAGCTAATAAAAGGGAAGCCCACACTTTGGTATATAATGTATAGGAGGGAGCAATCGTGGTACATGAGATGCCCCAACCTTGATTTTTCCATCCTTCTTTATATGCCTTTTTCCTTTTTATGATTTTCTTTGATTAACTACTCGAGGCTCAAGGGGTAAGAGCATGATGTGTGAGATGCAGCGATGGATACCCCCTTTTAAGGTAGGGCAGTTCATCGCCTACCAAGGGTTGGGACAATCATGTGTTCCTATATGATGAAGGAGGCTCATAGAACCTATAGGAACCAGGGTGATGGCCATGATGATGGGGTAGAGCTCATGTATTGACTTTTACCCATGTGCTAAATGTGTTCGTCCCGACTATCTTTTGTATTTTGTAGTAGATTTTCCTATTGAATGTAGCCAACAATGCTTTTCTCTCTCTTTTTAGCTGCATCAACTTCTGGGGCATCATTCCAGGCCTGACCCAAGGTGTGGGCAAGGGCAAGGGGAGAGTTAACCCTATGTGGACCCAGTGGAAGAATGTGGACCCAGGTGGTAGAAATGATGAATGGGGTAATAATGAGTGGAAATGGGGTAATATATGCGTATGAGGGATGGGACCACGCAACCAAAATCAGGGCTTCCCGTGAAATACCATCCCTAAAGCCAAATGGTCAATAAAAGAGATTACAGGACTAGAATCCAAGGCTAACATCCAAAAGGGATCTAAGGGACAAGCATAGACATAGCCCACTCTTTCTGCCAAAAGCCCCTATTAATCTATGCCCATAAGTGTCCATGATAAACAAACTACAATACTCAATTACCAAACAACAAGGCATACCTTTAGGTTTGGGAAGCCCACCTCCAAACATATGATCATGGCAGATGGGTGAGGGACCACATCGCTGGGTTAGGTGGCAGAGAAATGACACAATGAGCTAGTTGGTGGCTACAAGGGGCTGCTGGCTGCCCACTATGGACCATCTTGGAGAAAAAAAAAAATCTTCTAGGGATATCACCCACAAAATGGTGGGTAACACCACTTACGTATAAGAATCCACCAAACAACCATAAAACAGTTTTAGAAATATCCATACAGGAAATTGTTTGGAAATGCTTCTGGTGAGTTTCCTGGAGATTTCATTATTCATACCAGTTTCCCCACTGGAAACAATTCTGGTATCAAAGCAAGGGAATGAGGTCCAAGTTTTAGTAGCATAGCTCCTAGAATTTTGCAGATGTGATTGCAGTAGCACTAATTGGATTCGGATTGATTTTTTCTTCCCTTTTTTTTATTGGAAAGTATACATTATTCGTTTCAAGGTAAATAGGGTTTGTCAAATCAGTCGCTTTGTTGATGAGATAGATTTGGCCCACCCGTACAACAAGAAAAATGAGTTAGACTAATATCCTCTTAGACAGAACAAAACATGGACCTTCATGTCATGCTCCACAAAACCTACTGAACATGGAAAAGCAGCAGACTGGTAATTTGAGTTCACGTTCCATTCAATAAAGGTCTGAAACTGTACCTTATGGATTGTAGCCTTCACAAAGTGCTTCAACTTTGATAAAGGGTTCCAATGGCAGTGACACCACGCAAGGTGTAAGTAGAAGGATTTAATACCAATGTAAGAGGGACTGAAACGTTGTTTGTGACTGTCTTCCAATACTGCTAGGCTCGGAAGTCCACTGAAATAATAATAGAATACAGTTAACATATCGAGCATAATCTGGGAGTCATTCAACCTTATCCACGGAATAAATCTCGAGTCTACTGTATTCTTCCTCAAAGCTTTTATGCACTCACACTGTTATATATATATATATATATATAGTTGCTCAAAATAGACTGGGGATTTGAAGAGAAGATAGTGCTTTTCTTAAAACTTCCATGAATCTTACTGCTTAGATATTAAATTCTTCCTCAAACAGGTGATAAAGATGCACTCATATTGGGTAATAAGCACAAACGTAATGAAGAATGTCTTTCTCTTCCTCTATTGTTGGTTTAGGTAGCTTTGACATACTCTATTGGTCGTTTTTTGCATCCTTGGATGTTCTCTCAGCTGTTGTAACTCTTCAAGATACCTGTAAACACAACCTTTTCTTGTGAAATTCTCTGATATCGGATATCTCATCAAAATTTAACGTCTTTGACACAGCATGTATTTTTGGTTACTTCCTATGAAGCCAGTAACTTTCCTACTTTTTGCTGCAGGTTTTGGAAATAAAGGTGCAGCTATGCTGATGAGCCTTTTTGCTGGAGGGTGTGCTTTTGGGTCACTCATGGGTGGTTGGATAGCAGATCGGGTGGCACTTAGTTTTCCACATTCTGGTCGTATCTTGTGTGCCCAATTCAGTGCCTTCATGGGTGTGCCTTTTTCTTGGTTTCTATTGACAGTCATACCTCAGGTTACAGACAGATGGTTAATGTTTGGAGCTACACTTCTGCTAATGGGTTTGACAATTAGCTGGTGTCAAGTATGTGCTAATAGTCCACTGTTTGCAGAGGTAGTGCCTATTAAACATAGGACTATGATTTATGCCTTTGACCGTGCATTTGAGGGAGCTTTTTCTGCATTTGCTGCCCCTATAGTTGGGATCTTGGCAGAGAATGTTTATGGTTACGATACGAAGTATACTGTTCCAGAATCTGGGTCAGCTAAAGAAGCATATGCTTTGTCAAGAGGATTGTTAGCAATGATGGCTATCCCATTTGGAGTATGCTGTCTGTTCTATACTCCTTTGCATTCCACGTATAAGCATGATCGCGATGAAGTCCGTGCAACATCCTTTGCAGATGAAGAGTAACATTTACTTTGATAAAAAAGGACTTGGCTATGCTGTTGGACTTGATGAATGGTTCCCAAAGCCCTCCATTCTGTCCCCACTAACCTGCATTTCTTGAATAGTAGACTGCATCAAGAAAAGATATCTCCTATATCTGATGTGGGTTCAGCACTTCCTGCCGAGTTGCAATTGTGTCGACTCTTACCAATAGTGCGAAGGAGCACGTCATATACTTACCAGTAACTGAAAAGACCATGCATGTGGCAACCTACTGTCATTTTCCAGTGGAGCTCTTTTTTCAAGTTCCCTCACTACAGAGATTAGTTGACAGTGTGATAGTGTCAATTGACCAATTGGTCTTTGAGAATTGTTGGCTAGGTCTGTTTCTCGGCTCTTTCTGGTCGGCATCATGACCTTATTTTCAGGAATAACTTATTACAACATTGTCTGTCACAGTGATTGTCACTAGCACCATCCAAAGAACCCATTCAGAGCAGGTAGTAAATGGAAGTAAAAGCAGCCCTCAATTATACATAGTGAGTGCTGCTGAATTTCAATGATCGAATGTGAGTATAATGCTGCTATCATGTGAGTGGGTTGGATGAGTTGTTAAATTAGGCAATGTTTTCGGGGATGTAAGCTCAAAACTACATTTTGGGGATCCCTCATACTTTATTTTATATAATTTATCTTGTCTAGGCATTAACATTGATTACATCAAGAGGCACTTTTAAGCAAGGGATCGATTTTATCTTGTCTACGCATTAATATCATGTGAGTGGATTGGATGAGTTGTTAAATTAGGCAATATTTTCGGGGATGTAACCTCAAAACTACAATTTTGGGAACCCTCATGCTTTATTTTATATATTTTATCTTGTTTAGGCATTAACATTGCTTTATTTTATATATTTTATCTTGTTTAGGCATTAACATTGATTACATCGAGAGGCATTTTTAAGGAAGGAATCGATTTTATCTTGTCTGGGCATTAATATTGATTGATTACATCAAGAGAGGCACTTTTTTTAAGAAAAATATTTTTTGAGGTGTGAATTATTTCTTGAATTTTACACTAAAAAAAATTTGCACCTTGAGAGATTTGATCCCCTAACTCTTGATAGATCCTAAGTTGAAATGAATCATAGCTACTGATAATCATTCAAACGTTTAAAAATAGAATCTTCAAATAGTTAGAGTTGCAAGAAGACCTTAAACTTGGGGACAAATAATTAGAGTTGCAAGAGGACCTTAAATTTGGGGACAAATAGTTAGAGTTGCAAGAAGACCTTAAATTGGGGGGACAACCATGTCATTGAGTGTTAATATGTTTACACTCGATAGTACTTTTTTATTTATTTGGATTTAATCTTGTGAGGTGTAAATTTTTATTTGAATAGTTTTTAAGTGCGATTTTTTGGAGTTTCTGATGGATTTTTGGCTTGAATCTGGCAAAATAATTGTGGCCAAATCTTGATTTGTGTTATTTAAACATGTTTTTTTATTGCATATGGATTTAGCACTCTCAAAAACCTTTGGGGCACATCTATTGTGAATAGTTCACCTATCAAATTTGTGATTTCAATGAATCCCTATCGGATTTTAGACAAATTAGATCAAAAATAAACTGGAAAAATTTCCAAAAAATTGCACTTAAAGACTATTAGAATTTTTATTATAAAAGTAGAGATAATTGAATATTAAATTTATATAATTGGTTTTAATTCAATATTTAATAACTTAACTGAATATCAATTTTATGATAATTGGTTTTTAAATGAAATTGATAATTTAATTTCGCAGTGAAAGGAGTCTATATAGTAAATTTGATGATATAGTAAAATAATTTTTATAAAGTAATACTTATAGTGAATTTAATAATATAGTTGCATTTATATAGTAAATTTTATGATATAGTAAAATACATTTTATAAGTTAATGTTTATAGCAATGTTCCACCAAGATTCCGACGGGGGGAGATGCACAAGGGACGTGTTGGGAGTATCCTCAAATTTTAAAGAAATTTCAGGGGTGCGGGGATGTCAGGGTATATACATATATATTTATATATAATTTAAGTTCATATTCATTTTTCAATAATGAAAGCCTAAATAGACTAATAGTAATATGGATACCAATACATTGAAAATTGAAATTTGATCCACACAAAATTTAAATTCATAATAATGACATATATTGATCCATCACCATCATTCATTTTGATACATACATCATTCATATGACATACTCATTATTCATCCATATCATGAGATTCAATAAAAAAAAAAAACCAATAATGAGATATTAAAATACATTGATCCATATCATTCATCATTCATCATTCTACAATCTACATTGATTTAAAAACTAAATTCATCATTCGTCATTCTAGAAACTAAATTGAAAGCAAAACATACTTTTATATTACTATATACTATATATTAGATAGTGAAGTTTTGAGGGGGGTGCCCAGACACATCTTTTTTGGGGATCTTTGTCCCCCACACTAGGGAAACACACCCCCTTGTGTCTCCCCAAGACTCCCCAAAAAGGGTGTGTGGGAAAATGCACCCCAATAGACTCCTCGTCCTGGGTGCGAGGGGTGCATGCACCCGACCCTAGGGACACGTTCTATAGAACCCTAATTTATAGTGAAATTAATCATATGGTTTATTAAATTTTGGTAAGATATTATATATAATATATATATATATATATAATATAAATCATTTCAACTGTAAATGTTTTGATATCTTTAAATTAATAAATAAGATAGTTAGTTATAACATATATATATATAGATCCGAAGATAGATCAATTGTGAGTGACCTAACTTTACCTAATATAGGCTTGTCAAATAAGTTATCTAAGAATATTATGCTAATTTATATTAATTGATTTATAAAATGTATTTTT
>APFE030857459.1:144903-160114 GCA_000404065.3 Pinus taeda
ATAATATTATATCTAAATTAATCAATTCATGCTAATAATATAATCTATTTTGGGTAATATATTGATACTATAATATATTTTATATTGAATAATGTTGTAATGGTAATTTTTATAAGTATAGAGCTTATTTTTAATGATTTTAACTAATTAATAAAAAGTGTTATTTAATGATTGAAAATTTTAAAAACTATTAAAACTAGTGAATTTACCAAATTATAATATTAATTGCTATCTCATACCAAAGAAGGAATAACCTTCATGTCAAAAGGAGGATCTCTATTATTAAGAATTGGCCCTTGACCCTCTAAGTTAATTTACCTTGTTTAAGCTCCATAGGGCACTCGTATAGATAGTGAGAAATATTGTAAGGAAATTTTCATATCAACGAACATATAATGCATTGGGTGAATGCAGGTAGAGAAAACCTCTCCACCCGCCTTGGTGCTTATGCCTCATGAATGACATGATAGTGTTTTATCAAGGCTAATGTTAGGAAACCTTTAATATTGGTTAAGTAGATTATTAAATGAAGAGTAAAGGGTTCTTTGTTCATGGTATACTGGGCTTGACCACAATTGGCATAGATGCACCATCTCCATTACCACCTTGTTTATATCTGAAATGAAAAATATCAACAAAGTAAGAAACTATCATGTCAAAAATATATTTTTTTAATGTTTAACATATTTAAATAAACATACAATCTTAATTTTCCAAATCTAATATAAGATATCAATTATAATCTATTGTCATGATGCATTGAAGTAGACAACATTACGGATTTTTCTTTCGAAAAGTATGGTCTTCCAAGAGATGAGAGAGAAAGAGACCTTGATTATAAAAATTAACAACCTATTCTCAAATTGTTTTCGCCAAAAAGAGAAGGCTAAAACCAGTGCTTGATAATTTCATTCTTTGTACAGGGTATTTAAGTTTAGACTCATTCAAAATTGGGGATATCTAAATATTTCAAACATTGTTCTAAAGTCAAGTAGTGAAATCGTGAAAACCACCTAAAATAAATATCTCTATGTTGAAAGATTAAACTAGCAATTGCACCTCATGTTGCAATGGGAACCCTGTAAGGCTGTAGCACAAGGAAGAGTGTCATTGATGAAGGTTGTTGATTTAAGCAAGTAACTATAGTTTAAAAGTTGAAATGGTGAAGTTTTGCATTCCAAAAACTTGTGCAACATGTATATCTTGTGATGCCAATACTCGTAAAATAAAATGGGTCTTTGGCTTCAAAGTTTATCAATACCATAATACACCCAAAGATAAGAAAGATACTTAAGAAAGAACTACTTTTAAGTCTTTCTTGCAAATTGACAAATTGACATGATTTCAATGTACTTCACATTTTCAATAAACAAACTATTAATTTACAAAAGGGAGGTCAAATTAATCCGAAAAGATTACATAATACCATGTTTTTGCTTGACTCAAGGTTGCCTCAGAGTGGTTGCAGACACTAAATATCCATACTTTGGCAACAATAGAATCTTGCAAATGAAATGGATGAACAGCAAAAGCTTGACAGTGATCCTTGGGAGTCAAATTCTGGGAAGATTGAAGAGAATATATGTCTATATTATGATGGCTATCCGGCATTCCAAGAGGGAAGGATTTGATATATTTCAATAACTGAAATCACTGAGAAGCAGGGGAAGAATTCATTTGCGAAGAAGATGATTTCCTCACTATAACGTGAAGTTTACCATCTTCACCCATCTTGGCATCAGTGTGCATATGTTCTCTTCCATCTAGGGACATAACATCTTATCCAAATTTAAAAGAACCAATGGAATTAGCAAGCCTACGAATTGTTCAACTATGTGTATCTTGGCACTTCCGTATTTAAAAAAAAAACAACAGAAGTGTGTACCAGATAATGCATTGCATGACAACAGTCTGCATCATGGTCGTGGCAAAAAAACAAAAAATTGACAGAGAGAATTAATAAATTTCCTGGGATAGGTGTGCATACCTTTACCCAGGGATTCTGCACTGGCCACTGTACTGGTCACGTCAAACAACAAAACCTGGGCGGCAGATAGAGTTAATAATTTTCCCCACATAGTTACATTGGTGGTGGGGGACATCGTGCTCATTATTGAAGCTTTTGCAAACGTGCAGAGCTTGAGCACATTTTTCCTTGCCTCATATTTTGATTTGAGAAGTGGTTGTTCTTTGTGTTGTCCTTGATGCATTTTTCCTTGCCTTAGATGTTGATTTCAAAAGTGGTTGTTCTTTGTGTTGTCTGTCATGCAGGTTGGGTTAAGCGAAGATAAACAAGTGGTAAGGTCGTGGACCAACATAGAAAACTTAAAAAAATCGTGGCCACACATAGTGGGACATGGTGATTTATATTTAATTCAAGTTGACATCTCTGCATGCATTTAACGAGTGTTGAATTGCTCAGTTAAATGCTTATGGAACTCGTTAAGGATGAGTGTTGGATTACTCAGTTAAATGCTTATGGAACTGGTTAAGGATAATGACCGGGCTCCTAGGGTTTTACCACCTGATGTAAAAGGTCATCAAATGACGTATAATTCTAAGTCTATTTTTATATTGGGTCCCATCTTAATCTTTGGAAGCGTCCTATTTTGGTCTGCATGTATCGGGTAGTATTCATTATCAACACTTATATCGCCAATTATACTTGTTTCTTCGACTAACATTATTCTATCTGTAATTATTGGACAAAAAATGGGTGAAATCAGATTCAGGCACCTATTCTGAAGAGGTATCCTATTCAATTATCTAATTGCTATAATCTGCAAGCATAATAAGCCCAATATATGGGCTATAGGATGGAATATTAAGCTTTTGAACGTTCTATAGTCGGTAACCATCCGAACTCTTAACCAAAAATGTCTCTGGCATAGAATACTCTGGCAACATTACACACGGAGTATAGTAACGAGATATTATTTGGAATAAAGTACAGAAGGAACATGACAAATATATTGCATGTTTCAGGGAGTTATAAGTTTTGGATCTGGAATGTTTGTGTTAGCTTGGTGTATTTGTGGCACTTTTCTATCCACTTGGCATGATTATCACTGCAATTTTGGAGATTCTCATCATTCGTGTGTATCTTCGTGTGGGCAGGTAACTCAGAATCCTTACAAGCAACTTGCCTTCCTCTTATGGTCATTTGGTATCTCTTAAATTTACATAATATTGCAAATTGCATTTTGTTGTTTATCTGTTTGACATTTTGGAAAGCTTTTCTGTATTTTTTCTGATTTCAATGAATCATAAGTTTGAATTTTAAACTCTTTCTAATCCAAGTGTCACAGGGTTTTTCACATCCAAGTGTCACAGGGTTTTTCAGTGCTGAGTGCTAAATCCAAATCCATAACCAAAAACCAAAAAATACATAAAAAACCACTCTAAATAACAAAAAAAAAACCCAAAAAAAATACATATTAAGTCCGGTCATATGCCTTTCCTCATCATGTAACTTTCGAAATTCACATATTTAAACAAGTATAGTCATATGCCTCTCCTCATCATGTAACTTTCCAGAATTTCGAACAGAATCTGGTCTCTCCTCATCATGTAACTTTCCATAATTTCGAACAGAATCTTGTGTAAAAATGTGACATGATTCTTTTGATTTTGATAATTTTTAAATAACAAAAAAAACCAAAAAAATACATATTTAAACAAGTGTGGTAATATGCCTCTCCTCATCGTGTAACTTTCCAGAATTTCGAACAGAATCTTGTGTCAAAATGTGATATAATTCTTTTGATTTTGATAATAAAAATTGTGCAGTGTCGTAGGAGCATTCTTGATCATTGTGGGCCTTTATTTTGCACTCTGGTGTAAAGCACGCCATATGAAAACTGAGAATGATGACGCATCTGACAACCCATGTTCAAGAATTCTACAATAGCATTATTCTACTTAATAACGTGACAGTCGAAGATGATGACTCCGCCAAAGAAAGGGTTCACTATTCCAAAACATACAAAATGCAAGACTGGAAGATAAGACGAATTGGAGAATGGAAAAGAGCCCCGTTTGAAAATGCATAAAATGTGTAAAGATAATTCAACGACTTTATGCTTTTCTCCTTTGGCTACACTCGCTAACTCATAATAATTGATTTAAAAGTACAACAACTCTATTTTGCGTGCAAGCTTTTAATCCCGCGGATGAATAAACTTGCCACTTTTGGACAAATATGATATTTTCTGGTTCTCAGAACACTGGGCTCTGAAAACGTTTTATCATTGAAAATATGTTGCAACTATTACATAAGAAGACATCATATCGGTTATAATTCTAGAGTTATTGATTAAGTAGGTGTACTATGAAAGCGAAATGAATTTGTGTTACTCTATATAATAAAAAAATACAACTTTTATTTCTAAGAGGATGTATTTCTCTTCATTTTCTTCTTATTTTGGTTTCCTGCTTGAGGTTTGTTATCCTATATGCTTCTGCTTCAGGAATTTGGGCTCAATTGTGTAGTGATTTTGGTTTTGCTCATCTACATACCCAATTGTGTAGTGATTTTGGTTGTGCTCATCTGCATTATGATATAGTGTGACACTTTTGACTTCATAGATTTTGAAATATTTTTTCAGTACTTTTTTATTTTTTAATATTGGAATAATTCATCCATTTTCTTGTCCTCCAATAGAGACAAGATAAGGTGGAAAACCAATTCAGCAGATTGCAAGACCAGAAGTTATGCTTCTATCTTTATTGCTTTGGGATTACACTGTTTTTTCTACTTAATACGTAATACAAGATAAAGGTCGAAAAAGTTATGTTTCTATTTTTATTCCTGTGGGATTATGCTATTTTTTCTACTTAATACGTAATACAAGATAAGGTCGAAAAAGTTATATTTCTATTTTTATTCCTTTGGGATTATGCTATTTTTTCTACGTAATACAAGATAAGGTCGAAAATAAATTCAGCATACTCTAAGACCAGGACATATGTTTCTATCTTTATTGCTTAAATTGGGATTATACTAATTTTTCTATGTATTGGGTGCTTGGCAGAAGAGTGGCTTTGAAAAGGGTGATAATATTGCAAAGGAAATAACCAAACTGACAAACTCTGCAACTTTGTCTCTAAATATAACCTTAAGGAGCTAAAGATATAGGTATTGGTACTACTTTATTACAAAATGAAAGTAAATACAGAATACGAGCTTACTTGCAGTCGATGTTTTAGTGTTTACATTAAGCTAGATGTTGGCAAAATTCCTAATGAGAAGGTTGTCAAACTATGAATCAACCCGTTGTGCAACCCCGAACGAACTTAGGCCATTCATTGAGAGTTCAATATCATCTAGTAGAGCTTACGGAAAAATAACGTGTAGTTCTGACTCACCGAGGAGTGACCAAGGCACAAGCGCGGTTTTGGAAAACAAAACTACCTACTTTTATTCTTGTAAGAAACTTTTTTTCCTAGACTTACTGAACTAAAAAGAAATCATTTTATGAGCGAGGTATGGTTTAACCTAGTATTTGTTAACGAATATTATGGTCTAGCCTCTTGCCTTAAAAAAAAGGTGATAAAACAATGGCATCACCATCGATAGGCAACATTGTGACTTTCAAAATGCCCAAAAAATAAACTGGATTGGAATTCATAAACAATTTTTTAGGATATTATTAAACCACCAAACATATTTCAAGATTTTAGCCTTCAAAATGCTAAAAACATAATCTGGAATGGAAGAAAGAGTAGCTAGCTTACTTAGAGACAGCATTGGACTCTTCCTCAAGCTAGATGTGTATTTGGCGCATATTGCATTTGAATATATTGGCGGACTGCTTCACGTCGCTCCTGAGGAAGAGGACTAGAGCACCTACTCCTAACATTGTCACAACAAAGTTCGTTATGGCCATCATCAGTCTATCTATGCAAATTATCTCTGGATTACTGTAACCGATCGAAGAAATATGAGTGGAAAATACAACAGTTAAGCGCTTCAAATGGGTTCTGCATGGCTGCCTAACACAATAATCGATCTACATCTCTCCAAATTCAGGTCAGATCCTCAAATGGGTTCCGCATGGCTACCTAACATTGTAATTGATCTACATCTCTCCAAATCCAGGCCAGATCTAAGAGAAGAATGGTCACATTTTTGTTTG
Source organism: Pinus taeda (assembly GCA_000404065.3). Taxonomy (NCBI): domain Eukaryota; kingdom Viridiplantae; phylum Streptophyta; class Pinopsida; order Pinales; family Pinaceae; genus Pinus; species Pinus taeda. The sequence continues at coordinate 151,041 of APFE030857459.1, forward strand.
AGGGTGAATGTATGATCATTTTTTAGAGTAGTTCGATAAACAATAAACAACTAATCTAATCGATTATTAAAACTTCTTTTGATTAAATCGCTGAAAATAGTCTAATCATCCAACATATAATCTAATGGGCACAGTGATGACAGGTGGACAAGAGCTAAGTTCATTTCAGAGGGGAATGCCTTACGACGTAATAAGAGAATAAAACAAATAATTCTTCATTCTCACCATTGTACCAAATTATATATATATAACCATCTTCCCACATCCACCCATGTAACCATGCCAACTAAGGTAAATATGAGATGAGAAGCTACTACGATCAGATTCGACCTCCTAGGTAACCTTAAGGAAGTGGAATCAACGGAACATCACATGCAACCATCCAACACCATCAATAGAACCCTTAGGAGATAAATCAGCCACTTAGATAGTCTGTCCATGGGTCCCACTGTTGTTCCAGACAATTTAAGGCTCAGTTTCTCTCATGCTATGGGCAAGGGAGCGACCAGAGACTTAAAGTCGCTCTCATAGGCCTGCCTGCTAGTGAATGTGGTTGAAACTTTATGGTTCTATGCCAGCAACTCCAGGATTTGAGCCACTTTTTCAGGCCCAAAGCCCAGGCCACTACCTAGAATGGAATGAAAGCTCGGAATTAAGTAAAGTACAAGGAAACAATGATGCAAAAGTAAATAGTTGATCAAGGCCTTAAACAAAACCCTACTAGCCATGATGGGGATTTCATCAAACATATCATCGACATGTAACCTACAGGTGTAAATAATAGAGTTAAGAATAGGGATCTCTTACTTATCTAAGAATCGCCATGAACCATTGTTTCCTCATGTCATTTGTTGCCTTATCTCTTATTAGGTCATAGATACACTATCCATTCAAATATAAGTAAAAACATGTTGAGATCCAAACATAGTTGATGCTATAAAATGAACATATAACCAACATAATAGGAACATAATTATAATAAACATATCAGCCATCAAAATACATATATACATCAGTACATTTACACATGAAAATCAATTGAATGAATTTCTCATTAATCAATGCAATGAACCAACCAAAGATGGGACTACCATGTTCCACCCGATCATAGATTGGTTGAGCGAAGTCTCTCTTCAGCCAATCACCCCTGTGTCATTTTCCAAGCATGAATGTGGGACTCATAGAAACATCAAAAACACCAATCAATGTGGATGCCACCAGAATTCTTTGCCTACATCATGAGAAATTTTAGTGCCTCATAGTCTCTCAGGTTCTACCGTGCATCCGCAGTCCGATCCAAGGATCACTAGGCCCTACACCGAGACATACTCTCCAATATTTATCGTGCATTCCATCTTGAAATCACTAGGCCCAACAAAGAGAAAATCCACCTCTTGGATTTACTGCATATCCCACCATTCACTAGCAAGGATTCCTAGGCCCACCAAGGCACACAATCTGGCTTTACCGCAACCCATAGTTCAGTTCAGGGGTTACTAGGCTAGTGGCTTTGTGCATCCTCGGTCTAGTACAAGGACCACTACCACCATGTTTTTTTTCAATTCGGAGATCCACCCCAATCAGCTTTGAATCCAATCCGGCCATCCCACATAAAATGCATGAGAGAACCCATCTCATCAAAGCTATCAGGGAATGGCAAGGCTACACTGAAAACACTGTCACACTTGGAAAAACCCATACCATGGTAGAAAAGAAACCCATGCATGCCAAATCTAGCAAGGAAAATACACATGCAAGTTTATACTTGCAATGAAGCCTGTTATAGGTGCTTGATCTTGCCTTTCCCTGCTTGATCTTTTCTTCCTTTTGCCTTATTTTCCTTTCTTGCTCCAATGCCAAAGTGATCCAAAAAAACTCTAAATGTCCAAGAGTATGTGTGTGTGTGTGTGAGAGAGAGAGAGAGAGAATAATGAGAGAGCTCCAAAGTTAAACTGACAAAAGGTTACCAACTAATCCTCATAAGCCTTTTTATGAATGAGACCTCTATTTTCTTCATTTCCCATTGTTTTACTTCATTTTCTTCCTCACATGCAACCTATGACCTTTCACCTCCTTTTTCTCCTAATTTCCTTTATTTTCGTAAATAAATGTGTCAAAAATGCCATTTAATGTTTTAACCATTGCCTTTGCCAATTTCCATAGCCATAAACAACCAAATGAACACCCCCTAGGATGTCTTGCCCAACATTCAGCGTGGAATAAGTGTCTCATTCATCCGTGGTTTTTTTTTTTAACTTTTATTTCATCGAATTTTCACCATGGTTGTTACAAAACCCTCCCCCTTGGGGACACCGTCCTCGGTGTTCAATCACACATATACCTTAGCAACCCATTGAAAAAAGACATTATGCTTATGGAGCTTTATAACACAACTCGATGTAGTATTTACAATGAAAGATATACTCAAGAGAAAAGAACATCATGACAACATGACCACATACCACATAGTGGAGCTTTATATCACAACTCATTACAGTATTTACAATGATCATCCTGTTGAGTGCCATCCTCATGACATCGTAACATAATGATAACATAACCACATGATAGCATAATAACATAATCGTAATAACATGACACCCATACCACATAGTGGAGCTTTATAACACAGCTCGTTACAGTATTTACATCCATACATGGTTTTACATATAGCAACATCATCAAAACTATATATACCAAAACATATGCCAAATCATATACCAAACATAAATCAAACATATACTAACACCATATGGCATATCTCAAAATATCATAAAGAATATATCAAAACATCATATAGCATGTATCAACCATCATAAAGCATATATTGATCTCCATAAAGCATATAGTAAACCAACATAAAGAAAATACTAAACCAACGTGAAGCATATACCAAGCCATCAAAAGAAAATACGAAACCACCATAAAGCAACTACCAAACCACCATAAGAAACTACCAAGCCACCATAAGCAATCATTAAACCAACATATCAATCACCAAACCACCATATCAAGGTTTCTTTGCTTTAGCTGGAAAATAAGGAAGGATACATAGCCCGCATCTGATCTGCCATCTCCCATGTAGCTTCATCGGGCCTAAAGTCTTTCCATTACACTTTAACTTGCTCGATTGCTCAATTTCAGAGAATGAGCACATTTTTCTACAATATACACTGAGGCTCCAGCTGGAATTCTCCATCTGGTTCCACCTGCAATACAGACCAGTCAATCACATGATCAACATCCTTAACATACTTCTTAAGCAAAGATACATGGCAAACATTGTGGAATTTCATTGTCGGAGGCAGTGCAATTTGATAGGCTACTGGCCCAATCCTCTCAATGGTATTGAAGGGTCCACAAAACCATGGTGCTAGCTTGGCACATGATCCAATCCACAAGGAGCTCTTCTTCGATTTGATGTGCAAGTACACATGTTCCCCAACCCGGAACTCCTTGAACAACATGTTCATGTTTGCATAACTCTTTTGCCTATCCTTTGTTGCCTTGAGATTCTTCTTGATCACCTGCATCTCTTGTTCCATGTCTACCAACATATCTGATCCAATCAATACTCTGGTAACTGGATCACTCAAACTAATGGGAGTGTTACAACTCCGCCCATACAATGCCTCAAAATGACTCATCCTCATTGACTCTTTATAACCATTGTTGTATGCAAACTCGACCAAAGGAATATACTCTTCCCACTTCCTTTGTTGATGCATCACATACATCCTCAACATGTCCTCTAATATCATGTTGACCCTCTTTGTCTGTCCACCCATTTACGGATGATAAGTTGTGTTGAAGGCCAACTCGGTGACCAAACTTATAAATATCTCCTTCCAAAACTTGGACGTAAACTTTGTATCCTTGTCTGACACAATCTTCTTTGGAACACCATGTAGTCTAACCACGTCTCGAATGAATACATGTGCCACATCACTAACTGAAAATGTAGACCTTACCAGAACAAAGTGACCAACCTTTGTTAACCTGCCCACAATGACCATGATGGAATCATGTTTCTTCACTGTCTTCAGCAACCATGTGATGAAATCCATGGAAATGACCTCCCATTTCCACTTAGGAATAACAATCAGTTGTAGTTGTCCACCTGGATGTTTGCACGCTGCTTTCACTCGCTGACAGTTGAAACATCTCGCCACAAATTTTGCTACATCCCTCTTCAGATTCGGCCATTAGTAATATGTCTTCACCACTGTGAGTGGCTTATGATAACCTGGGTGACCCAAATAAGGTTTCGCATGAAACTCCCTCAAGAACACCCTCTTGAACTCTCTGTTATCTAGTACATATATCCTGTCTTGGAACCTGACCAATCCCTTTGTTGTAATACAATAGTCCATGCTTTGTGTACCTGCGCCTGCACCAATACCTATTCATGTACATGTACCATGACCTATACATATACTATCACCCGGCTACAACCTGTGCACAATCTCCATATACCTGACATCTTGTTGTCCTGCCTACAAGATCATATCTTGTAATTCCATCCCATAGGAGCTCATAGCTGCCAAGTGATGTACCTATACCCATTTGCTGAGAGCATCTACCACCATGTTCTCTTTACCCTCGATGTACTTGATCTCGAAGTCAAACTCGCTGATCGTGGCCAACCATCAGGCCTACCTGGCTTTTAGATTTGACTGGTTGAACAAATATCTCAACCCAATGTGATCACTCATAAGCACAAACTGCTTACCAAGAAGATAGTCCCTCCACATCTACAATGCATGTATAATCACTACTAACTCAAGATCATCGTTTGGGTAGTTCTACTCATGCTCGTTCAATTTCTGAGACTCATAATATACCACCTGTCTATCCTGCATAAGTACTCCACCAAGTCCTCTCTTGCAAGCATTTGTACATACTGTGAACTTCGCCCGGATTTGCAATCTGTAGCACTAGTGCATGTGTCAACAACTACTTGAGCTACTCAAAGCTAGGCTCACACTCTTCAGTCCATTCGAATTTCTTACCTTTCCTCAGCAATGATGTAATGAGATAAGCAATATGTGAGAAGTTCCTAATGAACCTCCTATAATAGCCTACCAAACCCATGAAATATCTCACCTCATCCATAGTCTTAGGAGCTACCCACTCCATGATGGCTCTTATCTTTTCAGGATCTACTGCAATTCCCTCCTTGGAGACAACATGCCCCAAGTAATGTACCTTCGTCTCAAAGAAACTACATTTGATAAGCTTAGCATACAACTAATGCTCTCTCAACAATTTCAACACTGCTACTAAATGCTCGGTGTGTTCTTTTTCTTTTTTAGAATATACCAGTATATCATCAATAAACACAATAACAAACTTATCCAAATATGGACGCAATACCTTATTCATTAAACACATGAATTTAGTTGGAGCATCAGTTAAGATAAATGGAACAACAACAAACTCATAATGCCCATACATGGTCCTGAACATAGTCTTGTAAATGTCCTCCTCTTTTATATGTACCTGATGGTATCCAGATCTCAAGTCAATCTTCGAGAACAGTGCTGCTCTTTTCATCTGATCGAACAAGTCATCAATCATCGACAAAGGATATATGTTCTTGATAGTCACTTTGTTCAACTACTTGTAATCAATGCATAATCTGAGGGTACCATCTTTGTTCCTCATAAACAAGATTGATGTGTCACAAGGTGATACACTTCGCCTAATGTATCCCTTGTCCAACATTTCCTTCAACTGTAATTTTAACTCAACCAACTCAAGTTTTCTCATCCTGTAAGGTGCTTTCGATGTTGGAGTTGCCCCTGCCACTAACTCAATCGAAACGTCTACCTCCCTGTGAGATGCAAACTCTGTAATGTCCTCAGGGAATACATATTCAAACCGCTACAACACTAGGTACATGTTCAACACATCTGCATCCTCAACCTCCTTACCCTTATCACTAGAAATATGTACTGCAAATAGCTTGCACCCTTTCTTGCAGCTACACTTTTCTTGCATAGTTTTCACCATCTTATTGATGTGGCCTTCTTCTTACCTTGCAAGACTCTTGGTTCCCCATTGTCATCAACACACTCAATAGCTTTGTCATAACAATCAACCTTGGTTCTATGAAGATACAACCAATCCATGCTCAATAACATATTGTATGAACCCAACAGTAATAAATTTAAATGGGCTAATGTAGGCATACCATTTAAGTCAAATTCTCAAGCTCTTACCCAATGATGAACTTGCTTCTTCGTACTTGTAGCCAACTGCATTAACCAAGACTCTGCATGCAACTCCTTATTCAACCCACACTTATCCACCAAGTTAGGACTAACATAGCTATAATTAGATCCAAGGTCAATCAAAATAGAAATAACTTGATCACAAAGCTTACCGTCCATCTCAATGATATATTCCTAGTGTTCTTCTTGCTTGTTGTCCACTGCTGCATAGATATGTAGAATACTCTGATCAACATCCCCAACAGTTTGTACCTCTTGTGCATTGTATATCTTAAGCCTTCCACCCTGATGTCTCCTAAGGTGCTCCTCACGACATGTCCAACACTCCAACCTACTAGTGCCCTCACCTCTTTGTTACTGCTGCTATCGTGGCCCATGTCTCTATCTAGCTACATTAAATCCTTTTGTGGTGCCACATTTTCTTTCCCATCTACATGTTGAGGCCTTGTCCTCTTAGGTTGCCATTTACCTCTACCTTTTTCTTTTCCTTTCCATCCATGTTGATATTCATTCTTACACTTTGATTGCTCATAGAAATGCTTCATTTTCCCAATAACTTCCTCAAGTGACCGACGCTCATCATACTCAATCCGGTCTCTAAATGCTAATGGAAAACTGTTAAAATTGACAACCAGGGCAAAAATTCATGTGGGTCATCTTATTCATGGCTGATAATATTTTTATTAGATTCCTCTTGTCGAGAGGTGTAGGATTGATATAAATATCATCCGATTCTGATAAGTATTCATGGAGATATGAATTTATTTTGATTATGGAATTATTATCAAGCCAACCTAAAACTCATGTAGGCTCAAAAGCCCAACAGTCGCATCTATTCACCCACCAACGTTATGTATAAATATAAGAGGACTTTTCCTCATTTGGATTCACTCATCTCATCACATCTCTCTCTCTCTACTACGCAGATATGAGTCTCTTCTCTACTGCACTGAAATGGGTCTCTCTCTCTCTCACACATGTGAAGCCGGAAGCTGCTGAATTTGAAGCTGCAACTACAGAAGTAAAGATTGAATTGAATGGCCTAGAAGATCTCCTCTTTGGAACTTTGCTGTAGGTTCATCTGAACCTCCTCTGAAAGCTGCAACTTCTAGTGGTGGAATGAAGTTAATCCGATGAACGGTTTGCAAGATATCGACTGCCCTAGTTTGAAGCCGGAAACTGCTGAAACTAAAGTTGCAACTGCAGAAGTAAATATTGACTTGCGTGGCCTAGAAGATCTCCTCTTTGGAACTCTGTTGTAGTTTCATCTGAACCTCCTCTGAAAGCCGCAACTTCTGGTGGTGGAATGAAGTAAATCCGATGAACAGTTTGCAAGATATCGACTGCCCTAGTTTGAATTCAGAAGCTGCTGAATTTGAAGCTGCAACTGGAGAAGTAAAGATTGACTTGCATGGCCTAGAAGATCTCCTCTTTGGAACTGCACTGTAGGTTCATTTGAACCTCCTCTGGAAGCCGAAACTTTTGGTGGTGGAATGAAGTCAATCCGATGGCTGGTTTGTGAGATATCGTCTGCCCTAGTTTGATAATAAAGCCGGTAATGCTGATGCTATTTAGGGTTTGCTACTACTAATATGAATCAGATTTATTGTACTATTTCTATCTGCTGAAATATTGAAGATAAAAGAAGATTTGATCAAAGGGTTTCCCCACACATTGTGGGGTTTGTCCCTGGCTAGCCGCCACATCTTGTGTCTCTTGTCTTGGCTTGTTTTCTGTCGATCGTTTAATGTTCTATCTGCAATTTACTTTATGTACGTGTGATTGCTAATTGGTGGAATATAATAAGGAAAATAAGTAAATTGTTATAAGCATAGAACATACCATAACTTAACATGGTATCAGAGCTGAGGTGAAGACAAAGCCCGAGCAAGAGCAAGAGCAATCCTAAAAGAACTATGGGGTCCTCAATACTCTTTCCTGCCGAAGACAAGCTCCGTGAGAAAGCTGACTATCACAAATGGAAGATGTCTATCGATCTAACCCTCGAGGATCAAGGAGTGTTGGGTCACGTGAGAGGCAATATTTTTGAGCCTCCATCAAATGCATCCGCTGCTGCATGGAACAAATGGAAAACTGAAGAAGTCAAAATAGAAGATCATCTGGGACTCTATCGATAAGTGCTTGGTGGCCTACATCTCTGATATAGACACCTCCAAGGAAATCTACGATAGACTGGTGAGTTTATGATCAAGTTTTGTTTCTTAGGAATAAGATGAAGGAAATTAAGAAGGATAAAGATGAGAGTATGCAAGCATACTTCTTAAGGATCACCGAAATCAGGAACGATCTCCTGTCTATTGGGGAGGCTATCATTGACAGGGGAATGGCACTCACGACTCTTGGAGGATTACCATCCGAATGGTACGTAATTCCTGGTTTCGAGGAATTAATGGCTAGATGCATTCAAGAAGAAAGAAGGGTAGAAGAGCAGGAAATGCCCTTGTCTAAAGGTCCTCCTCCTGCCTTTTCTTCTCATGCAAAGAAAAGAAATAATTTCGGGACTAAATCAAAAGGAAAGGCTGGACCTAAGGCTAGAAGAAAATGATGATGTTAAATTTGCAATGAAGCAATTCACTATGCAAGGGAGTGCCCTAATAGAAAGGACTCACGTCGGGACGATGATCAAAATCCCTCTGATGGCAATCAAAGGAATGACAAATTCAACATCAAAGGTAAGTGGAGAGCTAGGAATCAAGGAAGAGGACAAGCATTTAAGAAGGCTAGAAAGTCCAGGATGTATTCAATGCACCTGACCTCAAAAAGAACCTAGTGTCCATCTCGGTAATGGAAGACAAAGGCTACAAGGTAACCTTCAAC